>DWAN01006296.1:0-10562 GCA_018230445.1 Heliconius hewitsoni | reverse complement strand
TTAAAATAATTTTATTTAAATATTTTATTGAGTGTAGGGTGGGATGTCAGTTACATTATCTCCATTTTTACTGAGAAATTTGATAATGGAAATTATTAATTGTCAGCTTCACGCCTTGTCACGAATATAGCAGGATAGAAGCAGCCAGATAGAATAGGATGAGATAAATAAACTTCGCTCTCCGCTTAACGTTCGAATTCAAGACACAATGTTACGAGTAAGTGAGGCCGTCGTGGCGCAAAAGCACAAGGATGCGACTGTAAGCGTGCGTTTATGGGTACACTTCCCACGTTTTTTATTTTTTCAATTCTTCGCTTTTGAGTCTTCGGCGTTGAGATTCGCCACTCAACATGCAATGCATCATGAATTCGGTGAAAACCAGAGAGCAAAATTATCGTGATGTAAATAGAAATCTCAATATTAGGTTCTCAAGTTCGCCCTGCCTTCCCTGCTATGCGCATGATTTAATTTGCTTTGTTTAGCGGCGTATTACCTGCTAACAGAGATCTGTTTTACAAGATATTTAAGCAACATTGTTTAAATGTATAAATTAAAATACGTTTTAACCAAAACGTAGTGGTTGTTTCTGTTTTATCAAAAACACCGCAATGTAACCATTAAATATTTTAGATAAATTATTTAATAATTGAATAAAATATTTCTGTCGTACAAATTGAATTAATTAAACTATCGAAATCATCGTATTTCACTGAACGACGTAAAGGCACGTGACCGATCATGTAATTAGTGTTTGGTTCACTATAAATATTTTATAATTAATTTATGTAGCATAATTGTTCTATATAACGTATGTTATTTAAATTTTTATACTAACATTCAGAATATATGTAGAAAAAAAATATTGCTATAGTCCTATAATACAATTTTCCAAAGCTCTCTTTTCTATACTATCTATACTAATATCATATAACTAAAATATTTGCTTGGTTGTATATATTAATTCTCAGGAATGACTGGTTTGAATCGAAATATTTATTTGTGATGTTTATTTAGCTAGGTAGGCTATATTTAGGCAATATAACATCACATTGACCCACCATACCTACTTGTGGTCAGAGTTATCTCGGGCACTCAGAATGAGTTTCACCGCTCAACACGTCGTGACGACGGTAAATACCTTTTAATATGTGAGAAAAAAGAAAAAAGTAATTGCATGAATTAAATGACTCAGCCACTGAAATGATTTTTCTTTGAATATTAATGCAAATTACCTAAAACAGCATTTTTAAGTAAAATAGTAAATATAAGCCCATTATGGCGCAGCAGCACAGTGGTTAACTGTAAGCGTGACGGTGCTAAGTTTGATTTCTATTCAAAATATTATAATGGCGCGTCCATTCTGCACTTTTCTCTCAATTTTATGGCATTCTTTTCTCTCTACATTACATGTAGAGTAGCGAAACTTAATATCACGATTTGTCTTATTGCCAGTGTAAAAAAATATACATAATTCTTCTTTCTTAAAAATGTTAAGCAATTGTGATTATATTTTAAGAAAGACATAGCAAAGTAAATTTTAAGTGGACATTACTACGTCCGCTAAAATCGATATCATCGTGTAAACAAACAGACAATGAAAATAAAAATTTGTTCAAAATTAAATACGTAGTTAATTCGCCAATTACACCAAATTGATCCATCAATAACTGTAATTGTGTAATCATTTGATTTAGATTGCTCTAGGGGGCTATTTGTCAAGGTATTTAAATGCGCTATGCATTTTATACGCCATCGCGGATCAGTCAAAGAGTATTCGGCTGTGAAAGCATTGGTTATGGCTTCGATCTTCACCCCGGGAATTAAACTTAAATTACTATCATTTCCCTATATTGGTAAGCTAAAATGCGTTTCGAAACAAACTTTAGCTTTGACTTCTGCCATTCAACAATGTCTCAAAAATTAAGTGGAAAATAGGGAACGATGTGTTTTCACTCTAGGTTCCCTCTATCTACACTGCCATATGCGGAATACAGCGTTGAAAACCAAAAACTATTAAAAACAGCATATTTAAAGCAGCACCATAAAGCCCTAAACGTTTCGTATAAAGAGAATAAATCCTCGACACTGTATTATACGTGTATTTTAGTTTGAAGAAATCTCCGGTTATAAATGGCAGTCGTACCTTGCGCGTACATTATGTAAATATTTTAGCCTCCATACTTTACTAGGGTTGTAGTAAAAAATTTGATGAAATATAGCACAAAATGCTGTATTTTTTGTTTTATCTTATTTTTTTCATATTCGTAAACTAATATTATGATAAAACGCGGTGTTAAAGTACACAATTTAACACGCTAAGCCTATGTATGATAACATAATGATTTATGGCCATTTTCTGCCAAACGTCGGTAATACAAGAAATGCATAAAAAACCTAATTACATTTAAGACGAAAATTACCATATTCAGCAGTACTGTCCCCTAAAGGGACCAATTTATGCTAATTCTATCAACCTTAACCCAAACACTTAAGAGTGAGATTACCAATAGTTTTCGCTTACATATTCTTCTGCCTCAGTTGTCTGGGGAGCAATTGACGATTCACGCTCTTCACGACTATGTAGAAAATGTAGTAGGGTCCCTCAGGGGAGTTTTTTGTGTGAAAAATGGCATATCATTGTAAAGGTGAAACGCCCAATTTGCTTAGGTAAGGTAAGGGTCAGGTAAATATTTCAAAACTGAGTACATTTTACTAAATAAGCTCTCTCAGGATTACATGTTGGAGTTCGTATGATCTGTTTTGCGAGGACTAGTCGTGGGTTTAGAGATTACAAGATTTATATTAATAGGTTTGTTTTAATATTTGTACAAAGTGTGACTGTAAGATCGACTGTTTGTGGGTTCGATCCCCATTCGAGGATATGAAATATTTACTTACATTTATAGTTTCATTTCTGCGCTCGAGGTCGGCTCTGGTGTCGAGGTAAAGTGCGGCGTTGAGTTCCGCCACTCAACAGGCAATGCCTCCAGAATTCGGCGAAAAGTAGAGAACAGTGTGTCATAAAACCAGGTTCCCTCTGCCTACGCTGCTGTTTGCGGGATAGAGCATGAAGCTGATTTAACTAGATTTTTTTTATTTTATTAACTTATTATATTTAAATGTTATTTTCAATGACTTTTTAGTTTTATATAATTCTCTTTTCTTATTCAGTGGTGTATTGAATAAGAAAAGAGGATTGACGGATTTTTCATTGCAGCGAGGAAATCAAAATAATTAATTCTTGAAGTGGGAATTAAGCACATAGCCGCCGCGCTTATAGTTACGACGCTGGATGTGCATCTGCTCCATGATGGATATTATATAGTAGTGTAGTAGCTGATACAAATGTGTGTATGTCCCACATATAACAGGATATTCACATTATAATTCAGCTCATAAAATTTAACTATATATTACTTACAGAATTATAAGCAAAGAACAAAACGCAGCTTTGAATTCTGCTTTAGTTAATAGTTTATATAATCAAATCCACAAAATAATCTCAATTATTCGCATACAAAACATATAAAAAATATAGAAATTCATGATAGGTAAATATTCACACAGTCCAGCTGAAAAAAGCTTTTACACTCGTTATAGCGAACAATAAATTATGAAGTTTAGAAAATTTTTGACATGAATTATATCTGAATATTTTTAACCAAAGCTAGAGAGAGGTACCCACGTTTTGTTGAAACTTTGACGATATTTTATTCGCAGGTACTCGTAAAGTACTTTATTTATGTTATATTTTGTACATTATTATGTTGAATTCGGAATAGGCAAAAAAAAAATATATTTTTCTTACTCACTCTACAATAATTTTCTAAATATTTTTTTTCCTGAAATAATACTATGTAAATATTGTTTTCGGTAATTTATATCTATATAAATAAGGCTATCATGGCGCTGCCGCACAGCCTCTGATTTTAAATACGACTGTCGGGTGTTCGATTTTCACTTACAATAGTAAAATATATTCTTTCCCTTTATTGGTAATAAGACAAAGATATTGTAACCGGTTCATTAAGCTCCGCCACCTAACACGCAGTGTCTCGAAAACTGGTCATAAAGTGGTGGTCCATTTTCGTTTTACGGATTCTTATCAATTTGGATTGATTGATACAGCGCCATGAGTTGTAAAACTGAACGCCGCTCTTTTTCTTTTACCGAAGTGAGTAAATGAAAATAATTAATTGCTCTGTGGAACTAAAATCCAGTCTGAATGGAACTCACAAATGTCGCATTTTAACATTTTCATTGTTACAGATTTACCACGTTTCGTGGGTCCTGGATCAAACGTCACAGTAGCAGTGGGAAGGGACGCGGCCTTAACATGTAGAGTCGATAATTTACAAGGTTTTAAGGTAAAAAAATTTTGCTAGTCATTTTCTATATTATCTTGTCTTGTTATATCTTGTTATATCGTCTTGGGTTCAATCCCTTCTAAAAATTAAGTAAGTTAAATTTTAATCATGTTCATTTTCCCGACATTGATAAACGTGTAATGCAAGTTAATTATAGTAAAATCACCTTAAATAATCAAAATATTGAGAAAAACTAGATTTAATATTGGGTACAAAAAATGCTTCAAGCACTAGTTACAAATTTAAGTTATATTTAGGTAAATTTTTATTTTGAAATTTCAGTATTTTCTGATGATATTGTGAGGAACTGCAATATCACTGTCACTTTTACCATTTAAAATTTTTGATGACTTTTAAATTCATTTTTGATTGTTGTATTCATTTGCGAACAAATTTACAATTTAGTGTAAAACTATAGTAATGCATGTTGAAGTTACTATTATTTTTACTAATGAATAAGAATCTGGACGTAGCAGGACTCGCTCTCACACCTCTTGGAATCTGCCACTGTCTGACCACTAGGCCTAAGTTCTTTTCAAACTATGCTGAAATTTTTAGGTAATAATAGTATAATTGTAAGAAGCATATGTGAAATTCATATTCGTTTGTTACAACTTATTAATACTGTTAGCATCTCTGCAGAGAGAGATACAGATAGATTTAGACAGAGATAGAGGCGACATGTCGAGTCCTGTTATGTTTAAATGTTTTTCTATCTTTAAAATTTATGATTAAAATTATTTCCCTGCACCGTGACATCAATGGATGTATTGGATTTGAAGTCACAAAATCGTATAACGAATTCTATATACCCAACAAAAAGAAGTCAATTTTGTCTCTACAAATTTTAGAAGTCTAAACAGCAAAAAGCATCGCCATTAAATAAAGATTAAGAAAGTCACCCAAAATGTATATTTCCGAGTTTTTCCGGATATTTCCCGTAATAAAGCGAACCTTACGTCCGAACCATTTATAATAGAAGCTTGAATAAAACATGATCGGTGAAAAATTAAATTCGACTCGACAAAACTCTACATCATTTATCAAGAGCAACCAAACAATTGGGTTGGACTGTTGTGAAAATTGACCTCTCCGAAACTTTTATTTAAGCTTCTGCTTAATTTTATGGTGTGATGATGTTTTGATTGATTGTTGCATGACTTCGTTTAGAGTTGATGATGCGTCGTAACTACTTTAGCTTTGTTCACTTGATTTTCACATATTTTTGAAACTTTTATTAATTAAGGCCGTCGTAGGCTCTGCTCTTTCTCAGTAAGAAGGAAAAAATGGCATGGAGTTGAGCCACTCAACATGAAATATCACGTAAATTTTGTGGAAATCTTAAAATAGAGTGTATCACTAGTATTTATCTGCTTATCATGAAATGCGGAATAAAGCATAAATAATACTTATTAAGAAAACGTATAAAAATTTGAACGTAGCGGGTCTTGAACCCACGCCTCCTGGTAACCGACCAGGCGCTCTGACCACTAAGCCATACACTCTCATCAAGCTATGTCGTTATTTTTATACAATTGTGACAACTTATTTATGTTAGTTATGTTAACTAAACAAGCTTTTCAGTTTTTTTTATTATCCTTCATTCAAGATTTTTGTAAAGAATGAGTGTACAAGTGTATAACATTTACGTTACGTTCTTTACATTTCTGAGCTCGGCGTTTCAAGTAATTTTAAGTAGTCCGCGACTCTTTAATAAAATGTCACCTGGCATCCATTTGCGAGTTGATACAATTATTATATCAACTGCTAAAAATAAATAATGAAAATAGTGATACAAAATATTGTAAAAAGTTCATTTTATATATAGATTTTTCGTAGAGTAGATGGAAAGTCAAATAATTTCGTTTTATAGTTTATAATTATCTCTTAATATTACAATCTAGGTAAAGAAATCGAACAAAATAAATTTAGTTTTCATTAGATGTGTATTGTTTTCGTCAGTAAAATAATTGTGTATATTTTAATTTTTTTACCTTCACCTTGTATTCTACAAATAGCGGGGTAGGTAGAGGGAGCCTAGTGTTAAAATACTCCGTTTTTCACTCACTGCACAGTTATCGAATAAATAACCACAGGAACCCAGGACTAAGACTAGGTCGGATTGGACTAATAATTACATCTTGATTACATCAGCTTCACGCTGTATCCCGCATACAGCAGGGTAGGCAGAGGGAACGTAGTGTTATGATACTCAGTTCCCTACTCTACTAAAAATTAGACTACCTAATGCTAAAAATAGCTAAAATTATTAACACTAACCGCACAGGTGGCGTGGCTCCGAGTAGACACCCAGACAATTCTCACAATAGCCGGTCACGTGATAACTAAGAACCACCGTATCAGCGTCCAACATGGAGACGGGGCGTGGACGCTCGGCCTGCGAGATGTGAGCGCGGCAGACGGCGGCAGATACATGTGCCAGGTCAACACCGAGCCTATGATGAGTCAAACGCATTTGTTGCAAGTTGTTGGTGAGTCTCTTTATATTTAACTTCACGCTGTATCCTGTATATACAATCTAGTGTTGAGGCACTCCGTTCTCCACTATCAGGTAATGTTCACTCTCAATGCCGCGTTTCGTCGTGTAACCAGAGCAAGTAAATTAACATTTTGAATAATTTATTGCCCTAAGTGGGAATCGAACTCATAAACGTCATGTTTACGGTTACACGTTATGCCACTGTTCCACGACTATGCATATTTTGTGTTTATAAAGCAAAACGGTCTACTATTTGAAAGAAATCAAGAAAGAATATAATTATATCTAGAAGTATGTTTAGTATAGATAGAAAATATAGAATAAAACATGAATAATATCTCTAACCGCAAAATATACGGAGAAATAAAATACCATTAGTCACAGAAAAGGACTGTTGTATACGATTTCAGTTTAAAAACCCAACAATATAAAAACACTGCATAGTGTTACTGCATTGTTTGAATTTATTTTTGCCATTTTTTTGCATTCATTTACAAAACTTTTATACAGTAACTGCTGTAGAATGCAGTTGCACCAAGTGGTTGTTGAGAGTGTTTATTATGACTCCTAGTCGTGCTAAAGATAATGTTATATTTGAAATTGTTTCGTAAAATGTATACAGCTTGGATAGTTTTTTATTTTATTTTAAGTCCTGTTATACGTGACATGTTTATGTGTTTCTTTTTATTATAATTATATATTGTATTTATAAATGTATTATTATTCAAAATTCATTGTCTTTTTTGGAGATTAGATATTACAGGTATTTTTTTGGGAAATCATAAAAGTAAATTTTATGTTCCTTGGAAACTATTTATCGCCCGCAAACTTTTTTGTGTGAATTACGTAAATTGGAAAATGTCATCTATTTCCGTTCCTGTAGCAATTTAAACAAATCCTCTCTAATCCAGTCGAGTAGTTTCATCTGTGTGTTATCTATCAGTTACTTAGTAACGGAAGAGTTCTAAAATGTAATAAAAAAATATATAAAAACAAAACAAGTGTCTTAACGGGAACGAAGTGACATAACAAGGGTTTCCAGGTTCCATCTGCCTGCTATGAACCAGATGAAGCGTGAAGTTAAAAAAGCTATAACTTAAAAATATTGCAAAACTTCTAAGCACGCTGTACTTACCTTTCAAAGATCAAATACTCTAAAACTTGATATCTGTAAAGGATGGAACGTATTTCTAAGTTACGAACAAAAGTTATGATGTCAATGATAAACATTCAGGAAGCTAGCGAGCACGAGTACTTCCGGAAGGAGAACCATCTTAAATAAACTAAGGAGAACTTCGAAACTGCTAGTGCTGTATTTATTTTATGTAGGGGTGAATGAATCTCTTTTACGCTTCCCGACTCTGACTGTAAATGTATAAACGAATGCTTATTTATATGGAAGTTTGTGTTCGTTTCATCCCGAACATAAGGCGTTGCCTGTTGAGTCGTGTATTTTTATTTGAAGCTAGTGCTGGTGTATCAATTTTTTTTAGTCCATTTCTAGCAATAGTGTGACTATGAGAAAATCATATAAGTTTTAAATTTGCATTATGTATGTGCGCGATAAATAAGCGAATAACTTAATATCACGCTGACCGATTCCGATGATTCTTATCTTATTTGAATGGATGTATCCTTTCAAATTCCATTCCATTCCTTTCAGGATAGTTTGGTGTAAGTTTGGTTAGATAATGGGATCCAGTTGGAATTACAATTTTTTTTTGTAGATAATATAATTATACCATAATAGTTACATAGAGAAACATTGTTAAAATTAGTTTCAGAAGTGAGCTCCCTCAACGTTGCATTTCTTTTCAACCAATTTCAAAAAAGAGAGAGATTCCCAATTTGCCCGAATATTTTATGTATGTTCTTGTCAATATGCCAAAATGTTAGTTTGTCCAAAAATAATACCTAACTAAAATTAATTTTTCAAATAGGAGCTACTCGTTTGAAAATTATCCTTTTAAGGTCTACGCATAAAGTAAAACGCACTTGAAATTTGTAAAGCAAACATCATTAAAAAAAGATTTTATAATTTTGAAGTCTGGTGAATTTTCATTTCTTCCCTCTGGTGGCAAAATTAATCGCGGCGTTGAGCTCCGCCACTCAAT
Organism: Heliconius hewitsoni; assembly: GCA_018230445.1. Taxonomy (NCBI): domain Eukaryota; kingdom Metazoa; phylum Arthropoda; class Insecta; order Lepidoptera; family Nymphalidae; genus Heliconius; species Heliconius hewitsoni. The sequence continues at coordinate 1,581 of DWAN01006296.1, read as the reverse complement.
ATGCAATGCCCCCGGAATTCGGTGGAAACTGAGGAACGGAGTGTCTTAACAATAGGTTTCCTCTCCTGTGTGCGGGATACAGCGTAATGCTCTGATATAATTGCGCGCAACTACAATCCAGACCTACCTGGGTGTTTTTCCACCCATATGGCCTTTAAAGGTCAATATACGCTTTAGTCATTTTACAAATGTTTTCTTACTTTGCTCAGTTCAAATAATATTGCGTAATAATAAATATATAAAACAGAAATTAAAGAATATAAATTCTTTTGTAAAATTCAACTTCTATATAACTCAAAAGTCGTAAGTAGGCATTGAGGCATTGAGAGAGGAGCTGCGAAACTGCCAAATAAATGGTGGCACGTAAAAAATGACCCAAATTACTGGCCATATCTCACAAAGTGTATTATTGAATGAGATTCTCCACAAAAGCACGTTATAAACGATAGGTCGTATAATTTTGTTAAACTTTTATAATAGATGCTTCGTTTATATCTTCTGTATATTATGATTTTTATACATCATTCGACTTCCTACTAATATTATAAATGTAAAATTTTGTGATGACGTTTATTTCACTTTCACGTGAAAACTATGGAACGGATTTAGGTGAAATTTTATAGTATTATGGTTTATATATCAGAATAATACATAACTGGCCATTTACATAAAAAAAATCCTTAATATGGCTATAATATATCATTTAGTATAAGCGGGCGAAGCCACGTGTCTGTCACTAGTTTTCTTTATTTGATATTCATAGGTAGGTACATATCACTGTTTCGTTTCTGTTTTGGAGACACTTGCAACTAATCAATTTCAATTTAAATTATGAGTATTTGTTAAGGCGTTGTTGACCATCGGCACAGCGTCTGCCTACACGCGTAATGGTTGTGTGTTCGATTCCATTTATTACCTCGCTCTAGACAAAACGCGCCGTTGAATTTCGTAATTGGTCGGAAAGCAGAGATTTTCTTAGCTTTATGTTACTTTCTACCTACTCTGCTATATTCAGGATACAATGTACAGTTAAAAAAATATATTTCTTAATATATTAAGTATATTTCTAACAACTGTCTACAGTACCACCAGACATCGACGACGAGGCAAGTAGCGGTGAGGTGCTGATCAAGGAAGGTGATAACGCTGCTCTCCGCTGCGTTGCTTCCGGCGTACCTCCACCTGCTGTAACATGGAGACGAGAGGACTCGAGACATTTTAAAATGGATAATCAGACTTTGGGTAAGAGTTTATTCTTAATTACCACCATGTTTTTCAATTATAAAAGTATGAGTAAAACACTCACAGTTTTACAGATGGTTATCTTGATTTACAAATGGAAAAGTTATAATATAAAGTTTAAAACTGACAATATTTCCAATAATGGTCAAAAATGGAGTGATCTATTTTGAATACTTTCAGCATCAGAAAAATGCCCGATGATGAAAAAAACAAATATACGAAGGCATAGCTTTCTCAATAGCTTATTTTTATTTTTAATTGTTTTATGATGAAATCAAATCTCCTATATAATAAAAGGATAGAAAAGTCAATTCTGTACATGAAAGATATAAAAAAAAT
>DWAN01006295.1:0-10563 GCA_018230445.1 Heliconius hewitsoni | reverse complement strand
ACAACCAGTCGGTTTACAGTCACACTCTGTGCCGCTGCGCCACGACCGGCCTCACTCAATTTTGATTTTTTTATTTATTTGTACAGGTGTACCTAGCACCTAAAAATATACAGTAAAGTATACGAAAACTGTATTAAATAAGTATAATCAATTCAATATTTTTTAATTTTGTTGATATTTTAAAAAAACATGAAAAAGCATATCGTTAAAATTTTTAATTATAATATTATATAGAAATCTGAAATAAAACTAACAAAATAATAAAAAAATGTAAAGCGTGCAGATATATATTAAATAATTATATTGTGTGTTTTATAATATAAAAAATATATTCATACAACTTCAACTGCATAATTAATATTAAGCTATGTGAGGCAGAATAAACCTCACCTTGCGTCTTATATGGACGTATATGCTCTTGTAAACATAAACAACGAGAATCCACACTGCACTGCACTGTGGTATCAGCGTGTAATACCTGTGAAGATTGTCGCGATACTAACAAATAACTGTATTGGAGTATTGTTATGAGATCTCACATGATGCGCATTATTATAAGTACTTAAGAAAGCTACTCGACCGCCCTTGAAGATAAATGGTGGATAACTTGCTGAGGTTCCAGGTTCGAACCCATTTTTAATAAAAAAAAAAATTTAACTCTGAGCGCATAGCAGTGTAAGCAGAGAGCACTTGGGAATCTAGTGTTAAGACACTCCGTTCCCGTTAAGACACTTACTTCTGTTCTCTATGAGGAGTCAATTAATAAAGAATATAAGATTTAATAAAGAATATTAGTTTCTAGTCAGAAAATGCGGACATTAGGTAAGTTGACTTTGTTAAAATAGAGATAAGTAGAGATAAATAAAGATAGAGCAAATGGTAGAACGTATTTCTTTTGTTGGTGAGGGTATTTACTGCACTTAATTCCCAATTTTACACTTCATCCCAAATTTTCCAGATCTTATATATCTTGAACGGCGAAATTCAACGCCGCTTTGCCTTGTTACCAGAGCAAAGAAATGAAAACATTGCAGATCGCTCAGGTGGGAATCGAACCTACAATCGCTTTTCACCCCACAATTTTACTTAATAAACAATAAATTGTTACTGCTTGCTTTTATTTAAAAAGGGATTTATTATGTAACATCAAAACATGGCTATATTGTACAAGCTTTAAAACCAATATTTAGCATTTTAGCCAAATGCTAAAATCTGCTTTTTTTTAATTCATATTATCGTAAGCGGAAGAAAAAAATTACGTAGCGGGATTTGAACCCGAAACCGTCCAAATTTCCAAATTTCCGTTGGAGTTTCTGAAGAGAAAGTTATAAAGACACGGGTTCAAATCCCGGTACGTTATATTTTTTCTAAAAAAATATGTAGTTTTTCCAAATATAGATGAACACTTGAAATTATAAAAATCTTTATTTATACTGTAACACGCAAAAATTTGTTATTCTAAAAAAGCTGATCACATGATGAAGTAACGTTTGAATTTAAATTTAATTCATATCAAACAAGATTATTTTAAGTAAACATTGATAATGTTCTACCATTTCGTTACACATAATAATTGTTTACCAAGTCATGTGATTGTACTAGAATAATAAATTAAAATCAGCTTCACGCTGTATTCCGCACATAGCAGGGTAGGAAGAAACGGAGGAAAACTAGTGTTAAGACACTCCGTTCGCCAGTTTCCGCCGAATTATCGAGGTATTGAGTGTTAAGTGGTGGAATTGAACGCCGCGCATTGCCTCGACACCAGCTCGAAGAAATGGAAATATTATATAATTTAAATAAATATTTCATTTCCTCGAGTAGGGATCGAACCCACAACCAGTCGATTTTACAGTCACACTTTGTGCTTCTGCGCCACGACTGGCCTCATACCTACGAGAATAATATGAACTTGAATCGTCCCATATCTATAAATGTATAAATATAATAAAGTCGTAACGGATCGTTGTCGTCTGTCTTTGGAAGATATATAAAATAAAATGTTATTAGTGGTATTTAAAAACGTAATAGAACCAAAAATATGTTTGATGAAACAGTTTGTCTGTACGTTTGTTCATGATTATCTCAGAAACGGCTTAACTGATTTAATAATAGTTTTCACTATTGTATTTTTGCCTAAAAAAATAATATTTAATGACTGTTTTATGTTAATCGGCTTATAAATAAAAAAGTTATAATATTTTAATTAATGTTGTTCGACAAGATTTCGATATATAAATGTTTTATTAAATTGGTAGAAACTTTATTTTTCAATATAGGTGTAGACGTTGTTTCTAAAATGATATTACTGTTAGAAAAAGATAGTAATGCAGATTAAATTAAATTAAATTAAAAAATTAAATCAATAATTAAGTAATGCAGATTAGAAAATGAATAATTTTGTAGTTCAACTCTACGTTCACTAGTCTTAAATAAATTGACTTATAAACAATAATGTTTATGAGTATTATAATAAATCGACGATAATTTAAAATAGATTTAGATATTATTTCATATCTATATATTATTACTTCTGAGAGGCCGTCGTAAAATTCTGTGTAATGTAAAGATAAATATAACAATAAAATTGATTATTAAAAAAAAACTTTTGTTTTATAAAAAATCAATACCAAATATTTTTTAATTTACCACAGAATATGTCACCATATATTTCTATATTAGATATGTTAATTTATTCACACACTCGCAAATTGTTTTGTCGTCAATGTATTTATTAGCATAATATTATTAAAACAAGATTTAATTAACTTTAACGCATTAGACTGAACTGTCGACTAGTTTATGTAATTGTGTTATATAAGGTTCAAAGTTAGTAGACATTTGAAGTGAGTTGGTTTTAGTGATTAAGGCAGAATAAGAGAAAAGATTCAGTAAAAAAAAAGATTCTGGCGAATCGAGAACCTCCTTTTTTTTGAAGTCGACTTATAAATAAAAAGATAAAATGTTTTTATTCTTTTTTAGCTTCACGCTGTATTCGTCATACGGTAGGCAGGAGGAACGTGAGAACGTAATTTTAAGACTCTACCATTAGAAGACGTTCCCTTTAAGACACTTCTGTCCCCCACTTTCTGCCGAATTCTGGAGGCATTGCGTAGTGAGTGAATGTCACGCTTTGTCTCGTTATCAAAGCAAGGTATTTGCTGCCTGGTACAGCTTAGGACTTGATGCCTTTTAAAATGGTTAAAATAATTTCAGGTTTAAATATATATATATAGGTATAAATTTTTATTGCTTCAAAACTATAATAACTATATTTAAGTTATAAGATATTAGATTTTGGTAAAAATTATTTCAAAATTTTAATCACATTTTCAAACACAATAGTATCGAATAGTTCATGTTCAATTGATGTGATAGCAAGATTGTATTTTTCATTGTCATTCTCTCATTTTTCTTGTACATTTGAAAAAAAAAAAAATTGATTGGACACTTTGATGCCCCTTTCTTTTTAATGCCCCGTACGACTGCACCGTTCGCACTCCCCCAGCTACGCCATTGTATCAAAGTGATAAAAATGAAAATATTAAATATTTCCTTCCCTCAACCAGCAATCAAACTCACAACCTGTCGTGTTTACAATCTCACGCTTTCCCCATCTGCACCGCGACTGGTTTCAAAATATTTATATGCATATTCATTTTTATTTTTCATGAGTTAATGTTTATAGGTAATGTATAAAGGATTTATGTATAAAGGAATGTTAATAAACATCAAAATAACAATATAAGTATATAATCATTTTACGTTCAATATTTATAGTAAGATGAAACGTAAATACTATTACTAAACTTTGCAAGTCATTCATTAAAGCTTGTATGTATCATTTGTTTTTTGCTGTTTTTTTTTTGCATACAAAACAGGAAAAGGCATAAACAAAACAAGAACGTAGTTTTTTGTAAATATTTTCAATAACATTGATGAATGATGTATTGTTTATATTTACAGCTTGATTGTGTACGTGTATAGACTATTGGATATGTAATATAGATAAATTTCTTACGTATGTACTTATGAATGTAAAACCGCACTTATATATAATCCATTTATTATTATTATTATCATAAGCTTCACGCGGGATACAGCGTGCACACAGCAAGGTAGGCAGAGGGAACCTAGTGTTAAGATACTCCGCTCCCAACTTTCCGCAAAATTCTGGTGGCATTGCGTGCTTAGTGGTGGAACTCAACGCCGCGCTTTGCCACAACTATGTCTTATTTGAATGTGTTTAATTTTGTTTCAACTGAAATTAATATTAGTTATATTTTGTCCTGAATCTAGATATTTACCACCAGATACACTACAACATATAATTATAGGCAAGTTGTCATTTAACTTAATAATAAAATAGTACTAAATAAAGTTCAGCTCATTGGTATTTTCTTTAAAAATGTTATATAATTAATGTCAACATTTTTATTTACTATTTTTTTTTCATTAAATGTTTTGTGTTTGATATTTATAATACATTTATTAATAACAAGTATACTTGTATATATTTTGTTTGTTTAATTCATTGTCTATGGGTTACTTATTTTATCTACATCTGCATAAATGTCAGGTCCATACTGTCAATTGACACATCAGAAAATGACATTTCTGGTTAGGATTGTAAATAAGTGCATACACGTTGTTTCATAAAAGTTTTTATATTTTAATATTTGGTTATACAAATTAAAAATGACTAATATTAATGACAGCGCGATTGAAAATATTGGACGGGTGTTGAACGATCCAGAGAGACCTATGAAAGAGCGTTTTCGAGCCCTATTTACTCTACGCAACTTAGGAGGAGAAACGGCAATCAAGTGTATTAACAATTGTTTCAAAGATGAATCAGTACTTTTAAAGCATGAACTCGCTTATTGTTTAGGTCAGATGCAGGATAAAAGAGCGATACCATTTCTAAGAGAGGTTTTAGAAGACAAAAACCAAGATCCGATAGTTCGACATGAAGCCGGTAAGCATATTCCTATTTACTATCAGTGCAATGTATATCTCACGTATAAGATAACGTAACTGAGCTTGTAGATAAGCCAGAAATGTTTCACATACTTAAAATTTTGAATTAATTGATTATTGATTTAGGAATTGCCAGTTATACAACAAAACTTTAAAGCTTCTTGATTTTGTAATATAATGTTAATAATTTAATTAATATTTACTTATCGAGTCCATTGTGGCTGAGTTAGGTAGTCTGAGTTCAATCTGCACCCAGGGACAATTAAATATTTTCACTTTCCTTCTCTGGTGTACAAAATACAGCCTTGAGTTCTGAGGAATTATATACAAAGTGGAGAATAGTGTGTCGGAACAATAAGATCCCTCTGCCTTTACATATATGATAAAATTAAGAAAAAAGAATTCAATTAAAAAAAAGTAAAATGTAAGGTATGTAATATTTATATTTAAAAAAATTACATATTTACAAAAAGTTTATTTCTGTATTTACAGGTGAAGCTCTAGGAGCTATAGGAGATCCAGACCTTCAATCATTATTACAGAAATATCAAAATGACCCAGCAATAGAAGTTGCTGAGACTTGTCAAATTGCACTACAAAGATTAAGATGGATTGATGAAGAAAGTTCAAAACAAAATTTATCCCAAAGTCGTTATGCATCTATAGATCCCGCACCTCCCAGTGAAGAATTAAATGTAGGAAAACTAAAGGAAATAATGATGGATGAAAATAAATTATTGTTTGATAGATACAGGGCCATGTTTAGTTTGAGAAATTTGGGCACAACTGAAAGTATTAATGCTTTGGGTGAAGGTATGTATTTATAATTATTTATCTTTTATAACTCCAAATTATGGTTGTGGGTTCAATTCTTCATAGTGTAAATGAAATAGAATATCAATTTCTGTGCTTGGGTGAAATAATGTTTTACATTTTTGAATGTTTAAATAATTACAAAAGTTAAAGTTTTAACTTTGAATAATTTTTAAACTAATCAATTTAGCAAACAATCATGTTTGAAAATTGTTTATTAACAGTACTATTTAAAAAAAAAAAATAAAGCAAAATAATCCATTGAAAAAATTAAATAATAAATTCTTACCAGACAATTATAAATTTAGGAGCTAACCTTTTTACCAGATAGGTTTTACTATATTTTTTTTCCATTGATATAAAATAAATAAAAAATACATGTATAGTCTATTCTGTTCTATACATTTTACAGGGTTTAAAGCAAATAGTGCGCTGTTTAGACACGAAGTAGCTTTCATATTTGGTCAAATGCAAGATGAGCGTAGTGTACCCTTCCTTAAGAAAACTTTGGAAGATACTTCTGAACATGAGATGGTTCGACATGAAGCTGCAGAAGCTTTAGGTTCAATAGCGACTGATGAATGTACAGAAGTACTTAAAAGGTATTTACTAAACACATATTTTTTAAGTAAGAAATTTGATTAACATAATGAATAAACATATTTAAAAAGGGTACATTTGTATGTGGCTGTAAGATTTTTTTTTACATTTCTATATAATATTTTTGAGAACAAATAGAACAAACACAATATCTAGAATGTAGACTAAAAGCAAAGAACAGAGTGTCTTGACAATAGGCTTCCCTCGGTTTAGCTTCACGCTGCATCTTTCACATATCAAGATAGGCTGAGAACCTGAATACTTTAAGACACTTGCATTCCCCACTTTCCGCTGAAGTTTTGAGGTATTGGTTTTTGAGTGAAGATGAAAATATTAAAAATTTCATTCCCCAGATTAAGAATCGAATAGTGCAAATGAAAGTGACTTGTCTCTAGACAAGACAAGACTGTCAAACTGATAACGGCCAAATAAAACTACATGTATAAATGTAAATGTTATAATTTTTTTATTTATTACAGGTACCTCAACGACCCACGCCCAGTCGTACGGGAGAGCTGTGAAGTAGCGCTGGATATGTCTGAATATGAAAACAGTCCAGAGTTCCAATACGCGAACACATTATTAACTGTTCAGAGCTAACATGTTATTCATAAAACATATATAATATGTATACAATACCGTCGATGGGTCGTGGCCACCCTGAAATTAAATGTGGTTATGCAGATTTAACTTTGAGAATTTTCTTATTTTTTATATTATTTTTCTTCCCTAGTGAACAATGAGCAAAAGTTCAGAAAATCTGACTTGACCATGACTCGTTGATCATACTATATATGAAATATTTTGTCCGAGCTCCTCTCACAATGTATCCATGGCTTATTAAGAAGTTTTTTCTTATATAATTTTATTTTTGCTGTAGATTTTATGATTTTGATTGAAAACAAAATCAAAAATTCATCAAACCCAAAATTTTTCTTCAACTGTGTAATGTTGTAAATTTGTAATTGATTGGTTCATATTTTAATGTTTCATAAGATTGTTAAACAGATTTACATTTTTGTTAAATGAAAAAAAATTGGAGACATTGTTTTGTGTATAAATGCTTTTTGTTACAGTATTTGTATTGTATTAATACAATATTTTGTAATAAATATTTATTCTTTTCACTTATATTTTATTTATTGCTCCTCTTTGAAATATATATATTTTTTCCATTGTTTAGTTATTGTCTATATTTAGTTTATCTTTATATTTTAAGTAATATTCAAGACGCAAAAATGGTGTACATGTAAATACTGAAATGGTTGTAATACTACTGTCTAAAAATTTAGAAGCATACCTGTCTTTGGCCAAAACGAAAAATTACCTACTGTATGCAATAAAAATTTGTTATAAATGTTATCTTTATGGGTTTTTACTATTATTTACAATAAAATGGTCGATCGATTGGTTCTCATTAAACATTTTTAACAAACCTTTGTATTTTGTATTTACAGCATGTATTTTAGGTCTTAACCCTGCGGTTGCTTTCTTTTGTACTTTGTCGTGTCGCAATCGGCATTATTTAATGTTTTTTGTTCTTATTTAGTCGCACTCAATACAATATAATACCATATACAGTGAACGTCAAATTACAGCAATGTAGGAAATTTCTTTAAAGAACAAACACAAAAGAATCAGACAGGCCCGATACCATAACTAGTCAATACGATAAATTCATCAGAGTTCTTTCAAACGGAATTAACCCTTAACAGTACCATTATTTACCTTAAATGTGAATAGCACGCGTGAAACGTCCATCTCAGTAACAACGACGAAATCTTTTCTTTTTATCTAAAAATGTTCTCAATGAAGGTTAAGAAAGCTATTGATATACAGTGTTTTTGTCAGCACCACTTCAAATGAAACCACCGTTTTAACTACTGTATAAAAGCCGAATAATTATTTTTTTTTTTCTCATAAATAAAAAAGTGATATCAAAGGGAAACCGCCGCATACGCCTCATTCCGAAATTGAGTCGTAGGTATTGGCGGCATAGTTCATAGTTGATTAACCTTTAGTAGTATTTTTGTAGCAGTATATGTATACGTTATTGGTATCTATGCGTAACTGCGCCATACGAAATATAGGTATGGTTAAACATCGTGCAATGAAAAACAATCCTACGTCTAAACTGTTGAGGAATCTTGATTAATTTCTTTAGGTGTGGGTTTAAAATATTAACCCTATGTGCTATATAGGGTTAATATTTTATCGACATAGTTTTTATAGCTTAACCACAATTTGATACAATAAAATGTATGGTTTCTTACAAAAAATATAATTTTGTGTTGTATTATAATATGATGTTAGGTGAAAATATTGTGTAATGCACGTCTCTATAATATGTGTTGTTGTTTGCACTGTATGCAGCGTTTTATTTGTTTCTGTTGTAAGTTCTAATGAAACATATCATGTTCTGTTTACTTATTATTTAAATATTTATTATATATGTATATAAAATGTCTTTGGTTATTTTTGCTATTTGCACATTTACTATGTGGCAGTTTTTATTGCTATAAGATTTTTTTTGTATTTTCTTTTCGCATTTGGCAGGGTGAACAGAGGCAACCTATTTTTGACGCTCCGTTCTCCACTTTTGGTCCACACTTCTCAGACATATTAGTTGTAAAGTAAAACTTAATGTCACGCTTCGTCCGAGTGGGAAGCGAATCCACATCCACAGAAGCTATGTCGCTGCGTCACGACGGCCTATTATATTTTGTGTTAAGATTTAAATAAATAACATCGAGAATTTTAACTATTAACTCTCATATGTAGTAAATAATATAATAATTATTACGAATTGATATAATATGACACCAACGTAAATAATGGTGCAGTAGTAGTGTCCTACTTCGTATGACCCAGGCAAGTATTAAAAATATATTTTTTTATTTTCCCGGTCAATTTCTTGAAAAAGGGCTTAAAATTGAGAGCAGTTTTAGTAACTCTAGTTCATCTCAGTCTAGTCTACTATACTCAAATAGAATTAATTTTACATATATTTGAAGTCTCAACAACAAATTGCAAATTATATTGCTAGCAAAATACGATTTTTTTTGTTGCTTTTTTTTCCTTTTCATATATTATAAAAAAAATGCTTTTAGGAACCGAATATTCTAGATACGGAAGGTAATTTTTTCGGACTCACCCAAGAAATAATAATAAGTGACGCGACTGTAGATTTGGTTGAGGAGTTGGAGAAAGAGGTGTACGCTCGTGCAGAGGGCGACCGAAGAGTTCGAAGATATTTTGATACTTACGACACCCCGTTTGTTGGACAGGGCCGGAGAAATTATGATTCTAGTTATGATTGAATAAATGATTTATATTTAATTGTGTGGATTTTTTCAATATATTTTTTAATTAAATTGAGCTATAAATAAGCATTGAACAAAGCGTTGCTCTTTAGTCACATTTCCGTTTCTTCAAATGAAATTAATCACAATTCACTACAGGTAACCACCAGGTGCCATATTACGAGGAGATATTGCAGCAGCAGTGATAGCCTATTATCAGTTTGACAGCAGACTGCAAAAGATCACTAATATAATATATAAATAGAGTGCTCAATCGAGATATTTTTCATTGTATGTTTTTTTTGTTTTACATTTTTTTTTAGCTTTAAAGTAATCTTTTTGTGTAATTTTTTTTCTACATTTTCAGGATTAATTTTTTGCTTCCTAAACGTCCGTGGGCCACCAACCTGTTCTGGGTAGGTGGGCACGACCCCCCCAGCCCACTCTATTCCTACTTCTACGATATTACCTTACTATAGCGCTACGTACTTACATAAATGGAGTCAGGTAACTCTAATTCTTGTAACGAGGTTCAAATCAGAAGATTTCTGCTACAAATCATATATTACATTCGGTTTAGGTTAAAACAAGAAAATATTTATATATAATTTGTACTTAAATTTATATTTCCATTTCTTCGCTCTGGTGGCGAGGCTAAGCGCGGCGTTGAGTTGTGCCACTCAACACGCAATGCCTCTAGAATTCGGCACAAAGTGGGGAACGGAGTGTCTCAACACTAGGTTCCCTCTGCTTACGCTTCTGTATGCAAGATACAGCGTGAAGCTGTATCTTGCATACAGAAGCGTAAGCAGAGGGAACCTAGTGTAGTAAATTAGAAATATACTTAGATAAAATTGAAAATTCACGA
>DWAN01006294.1:0-10563 GCA_018230445.1 Heliconius hewitsoni | reverse complement strand
TAAAGGCCTCCTCCAAAGTTAGCTAATCTTCGCATAATGTAATATCATAATGTAAGCCGGTTGGTCACCGTCGGAGAATAAAAAAAAATAAACACACCAATCAAAAACCGAATAAACTTTTTTACAATATTCAACAATAAATAACTCTTTTATATTAGATTATTATATTACATAATATGACGTTTAAACGAAACATTATTATTTTCCACGAAGCTGCAGAAATATTGGTATAATATTAAATTTTATATTTTTTAAAAATAATATATTATTTCTAAAAATATAAGTATAGTAAATGTATTTGGACCCTTTCGTCGCTGAAATATTTGTCTATTAAGATTTTCTTTTCATGTAATTAATTTTACTGTATAAGTCAACAAAATATAAGGTATAAACAATTAGCGCAACGAGTAGGTACATAAAATTTAAGGCAACCATACACTCTGCAATTCCTTTTTCCTTCATAAATATGCCTTTGTATTTATTATAAAAAAAATAACTACGCGACAATGGACGGGCTCGCCGGACTACAACGTTCCACCTATTTTGGGACAATGGATTATATTGAATATGTACATTTATTATGCAATATCAATAACATTTGCATGCTTTTAGTATCTAGATAGTGTCCAAGTGGTAAAATTAATTAATTATTAATTATAATATGAGAAAGTTATGTATTAGAATAAAGAATCATTTGTTAAAGTCTATAAAGAATATTGATTAGTAATAATATTGAGTTCTTTTACGTAAGCTTATTTTAAACAATAAAATTTTACTACCCAAAAGAATATTTGTATGAAATTATTGAATAGATACTCAAAGTGAAACAACCAAAACGATAAGAAAGTGTCATTATAAAAAAAAATATGACGTAAATGTAAATTGCATTTGTATATAGAGATTGTTACGAAACCAGAATTACATTCAGAAACCTATCTATGAATTAATTTTACGACACATTGTCATCCCATTGTGCAACGGTCACTCTGATGACGCGGACTTTATAGCACTTAATGTATTATAAATATGTTCACCACAGTGTCTCTGATGACAATTGTTGAAATATTTAACTGCTTATAATACCATTTCATCACTTATTATATATAGATAAATTTATGGCTACTTTCAATGTTTTTTTTGGTACGAGTATAGTAAGTAGCATATTCGATAGCTAGTAGTGCATGAGTGAAATTCTCTGAATTTCAAGCTATGTTATACGGTATTCTATTTAAAAGTTTTATAAATTTTAGCTTTGTTCAGTCGTTTTAAAACTATCTTTTTTTAGGTAAATTTTTCTATGTACACTGTCTATATCAATTATACATTATTCATCCTTCTCTAAAGAAAATCATAGAGTTATTTGTTTACAACATGAAAGTGCGACCATGAATTTGTCCCAAGGAATATTAAGCAACCGATTACAAACAACGTGAATACTTTGAGTACCGTGATTAGAATATATTTTTAAGTCGGTTTTCGGTAGGTCATATGGCAACGTTTTAAACAGGTCACATTTAAAAGATGATGAATGTAGTTATTTAATACTTGGTTACTTGTGCTTAAAGTAAATTTGGTACCATTTTACTTAATAGGATGTAAAACAAGTATAGGACATTAACAGTTACATACCCACTAACACATTTACATTTTTAGAAACCGCTTATATAAGATGCTAAAAAACACACCAATTCAAATATAATTGCTACGCTTATTCGCTAATTACGTGATATGGTATTATATGTTACATCACATATAAATTTTTACTTGTTTCTCCATAGATAATATGTGAATGTTTTTATCCTACGATATATTGTTGCATACAAATAGGTGATTATCTTGCCAGTACGTTATGAACTCTTAGAGACGGATTAAAAATGGATACGATTATTAAGTAACACAATATTTATTATGAATTTAACGATCTTTATTTTTATAGATATTGAATTTCATTAAATGGTTTAACGAGAGTTACTAGAGATTGCGATTTTAAAATAAAATATTGAAAGGTTTTAATAGCAGATAATACAGACTTTTTAAAGTAAAATTATTTTTAATTATATAATTTATTTTTTGTTAATTTCTAAACTCTGAAACGAATAAAAGTTAATGTCGCATTAGCTATGAAATAAATTTCGTTACTAATAATAATTCGTAATATTTCGTTACCATCAGATAATGCGAGTGCTGGTGCGTACACAGCCACGGCCGTATAGAGTATCATCTGTAGCATGTACAGAGAGCTAGCAAATACGCGCATGGATTTACAAAAACGAATTTCCTGAAAAAAAAATTAATTTAAAAGAAAAATAAATTATTTTAGTAATTGGGGTTTCGTCAACAACAAGGACATGCGTCTCATCATTTTAAGTTAGGAAGTTATAACTTACCAGATATTCGTAACACGATGTGAGCCGAAGTCTCATAAAAACGGGAAGGTAAAGATGGCTTGCGACAGGAATCACTAGTACGAATGCTAAACAAATCATCCAAAATTGACCGCCTGCCATGTACATTTCAGCTGGATTCCCCAAAAGTTCTATGGCAGTTATAAAACTAGAAATACAATGTTTATTAAATACAATGATTTTTTTATTATTGTCTCGTTATAATAAAAAGTAATATGTTAAATGAAAAACCTAATTAACGAAATAAAATATATAAATAAAACGAACCTAGCCGCTAAACTTAAAGCCATTGGAAATGTTCCCATCGATGATCCACCTAACAAAAAATCATCACCAGTTGTTTGTTTTTCACCAAAATATCCATAAAATACTCCAATCCCACAAGAGATTAGAAGCATAGCAGCAAGAACACTATAATCTTCCCAATGAAATAATTCAATTTCTGTGCCATTTTGTTTCTCTATCGATATGTTAGAGATATTTGCTGTTACATTAACGTATGGAATTATCAAAAACCATAGTAATATCTAAAACAAAAAATTAAGTAAAAAAAATAAACAGTGCAGTTAATGTTAACTCTTAATTTATACAATATAGTTCTATAAAGTAAGAGTTAACATTCATAAAAATATTAAAGTGTCATTTAAGGTACAAGGATGACAACAGTTTCATTGTGAATTAAGTTAAATTTCTCTTATTAAGTTCAATTTCTTTCTATTAGGGCACATACATATTTCATTTGTCAATGTAGAGTTTTAATACATTCCAATCTTCCGTTTGTCTCACGACACTTTATTCACGACATGTCAGAAGACGGGTAGTATCTCAATATTTTGTTTGTATTTAAATATAATTTTCCCTTAAGTGAAAATGCATTACACTAAAAACGTTTATATAGTTAGAGTTAGTTATTATTTAATCAGTATTATTTATGTCAATCCACGTTCTAGAGTTATTTATGTCAATACACGTTCTTCTTCTTCATTTATTCTTAGAATATATACCTATATAATAATTGCATTTAATAGTATAATTGGTGACGAGTAGGTGGCTTGATCGCAGGATAATTAACACGGACCCGTTTCAATCCTTACAATTGGAGTGGATAAATTAAACGTTACACTTTAATTGATTGGAAAATATTCGATCATTACTATTTTACGACACGAAATTAAAAAAAAAATTAAAGTTTCAAATTCCGTAATTTATTTCTACTTAAATAATTCATTCCAACAATTTTCGTGTATAGGACGGGCGTTTTGAGACCTTTTTACCTTCACGCGTTTTCTGACTTTCGTATTCTGCATACATATTTTAAATTAATATTTTAGTAAATCGTTAGCAAGTACGCCTATCAGCTACTATGAAATGCTTGCAAAGCGTAACAAATACGTATTGCGTTCGAAGTAAGATTGCGTTAACTAGATAGGGCGGAAAAAACCGGATCTATTCTCTTTATAGTTTTATTAAGGCAGTCAATTCCGGTATTAGCCGCCTTTGATTCCTGTTAAAGCCGACTCATGGGAGTCGGAACATGGGAGACGCGATTGACTCAAACAACATTCCTACCAATTAAGAATATCTAATGATATACATAGTCTTATGTATTGTACGTTGTTCTGTATCACAATGGCTTGCTCTACCTACAGTTTTTTACACAGAAAACGACTCTACTATCCTTTCATAAACACTAAACAATTAATTGTTTTATGTACGGAGTAGGCAGGGAGAACCTGGGAACCTATTAAGGCACGTTCGTCCTCCATTTTCCGCCGAATTCGAAAGGCGTTGATTGGCGGAACTCAATGCTTCATTATAAAATACAAAAACTTCTTGGCTAATAAATAAAAAATAAATAAATAAATAATTGAAATAATTGAATATTTAATTGAAATAATTGATATATAAATAATTGAAAGTTCTATTTATTTTGAATTATAATTTAAAGAGGTTTGTTAACATAATAAATTATTTAACTTTAAATGTAGTACTAACGTTATGCATATTTTTTTATAAGAATAACAATAACAATGTAAAATCTGTAACAGTATTTTTATGAGAATATGAAAATGTTCATTGAGTCATACTTTTTTAAGTGTAAAAAACAGCCTACCTGCGTCTATTTAAGTGATGGTCGTCGTAATGGTTCTTCCTAAAGCGTGCCCTATATTTTCTCTAAATAATATTTGCACATAGGTAATTAATATTTATATAATTGCATTCTTTTTATAATTTAAGTAAAATAACTATATGCTTATATTGAAAACAAAAATCGAACTAATCTAATTATTTCTAACAACATCCCTGATATCCCGACGATCGTAATATTACAAATATTGAGTTATTTTATCAGGTTATCTTCTGTTTAGTTCCATTTGGTAAAATTATTCTAGTCCATCAATCTTCAATGATCTGGCAGATAGCTTCAGGTAGATTCAATGGTTAAAAAAGAAAAAAATAAAAAAAAAAATATGTGGAAACAGTCACACTAGCGTTACCTAATCTTGTATGCAACCACGTGCAAGTAAGTTACTGCTACATATTGCTACACAAAAATTAATTATCTTAAAAGAACAAAATTGTAGAGTTCAACTTCAACGATGCTATTTATTCTTTTAAACGTTAAAAATATCTTATTTACAACAATACAACGAGAAATACCTGCCTTGCCAAATAAGAGTTGCGAAAGTCTTAGTGGTGGCCGCCGAATATGCAGTTACTTATTATGAATACACTTCTAACAAATTAGCCGTAGACTCAAAATTTATATGACATTTTATACAGAAAAATATATTAGTATGTTTCAAACCTTATATTTGTCTTCGTCTTTACTCAAAAAAAATACAAATAAAATCAAAATAAAATTTTCTGTATTTTCATAAATTGGATATAACATACATTTTTATTGAAAACAAACACAGTAACGATTCATATTTTTGTTATAAAAATCGTAAATAAGTATAAATAAGCATGTAAGCAAAGAGAACGGAGAGATGGATTTTTATAGTAGATTTTGAAAGAAAATTAATTTTTATATTTAAAAATATACTCACTCTAATTGTCCTTTTAGGCCTATTGCATGTTCTATACGAATCCATTGCCGCTCGATTATAAAAAAAATATATATTAACAACATATAAAAAACAACATGAAAGACTAATTTACACCTTATTAATTTATTTCAACATATAATTAAATATCACAATGTAACCGAAACATAATTGCTTGAAACTGTTTCTGGAGAGCTTGACAGTACGTGTTGTGGAGCTGTGATGCTGCCGTAATATGTGCCGAACATGCACACCAATAGATGGTAATTAAGTCTCCAATCATACGGAATAGTTAAATGATCAAAAGAATCAAGTACTCGTGCGACAAGTCCTACGCGTTTAATACTTGGATTACGATCTTGCCTACTGTTCTCAATTACAAATAAAAATGCTGTAATAAAAACATTTGCAAAACAAGTTCATCGTTCAAGCGCAGATAAAAAGTATTTAGTGAATGCATTTATAAACACTGATAACTTTGTTAATAAATGTGAGTTAAAATTTTTGATTATAACTAATCCATAAAAAATTAAGTTCGCGTATTTAACTCCAGTTGTTTATCACTGTCATATAAAACTTCCATATTCTTAAAAAATGATTGACATAACGAGTCTAAAGTAAATTAATTGAAACGAAATACATTTTTGAAAAACTTTGTTACTGTTTTTCTTCGAAAACATATTTTAAATAAAACCAACTTTGTGTTCGCGATTGGCGAAGCGTGGAATTAATCATTAGGAGAAATGCAACAATATTAGACTATCGCTCCACGCCTACTTTACGTCTTCTTAGAGGAGAAAATATATGTAGGTATTAATATTGTATTTAAGAATCAATTTATTTAAAACATAATATTAATTTTTTATAATTAATTACTCTGTGAGAATCGAAACCTCAAGTGGAAAGCGCTCTCTTACTGCACTACACTTTATCATCATTTAAATCTTCCGATTTCTTATTTAATATATATCTATTACTAGCAAACAGGTATTATAAAACTCTAATCTTCAGTACAATAATGTAAAAACATATAGATACATTAAAAGGCACTACTTATAAATCTGGATGCATATTGAATTGAATACATAAAAACTAGGCTGCGTGGCCTATTTTGGCATCGCTTTATCACCTACATACATATGTGGCCGTAATTCACGTGCAAGGGGGTAGGGCGACGTGCAAGCACCATCACATTGCGCAAAGCCTGAGAACCATCGAAAGTACCCCCTCCTCGGATGTTGGGCATATCTCTTATAAACACAGGTGCACTGATGACTGGACATTACACTGTCTAAGACCGTCTAATCGTGTTGCCAGGATGTGTGACAAAATGGTACGTTCCTGATGGCCACCAGTGCCATTTATCATCATTGATATCGTGATTGCAGTGATTTATTATACGTGATTTACATATGGATGAAATGTATTGATTTATATTAAATATATTTAGGCTATAGGTTTGATTTTAGCTATAAAAAATATATGCTCTTCTAATTACATATTTCGAAATCTATAATAATATTGTGTGAAATAGTTTAAGGATATTGTTAAAACAAATACCAATATGTATATATAAATAATTATTATTCTTTATTTCCAGGTATTGAGGTCACTTATGTTAGCAGTAGTGGTTGCTTGCACTGCAGCCCGACCTGAACCTCCTTCGTCTTATGGACCGCCGTCTACCTCATACGGAGTACCAGCACTTCAATATGGGCCCCCGCAGCAGCCTATAGTACATAAGCACGTATATGTGCACGTCCCACCTCCCGACAATGAAATAGTAGCTCCCCGTAAACCCATTTATGTGCCTCCACCACAAAAACATTATAAAATAGTATTTATCAAGGCACCAACTCCACCCACTCCAACTGCACCGGTCATTCCGGTACAACCTCAAAACGAAGAGAAGACTCTTGTTTACGTATTGGTGAAGAAACCCGAGGAGCAACCAGAAATTGTTATCCCGACTCCTGCGCCGACTCAACCATCCAAACCGGAAGTTTACTTTATCAGATACAAGACCCAAGTAAGTAACTAACGTTACTTGGTATTCATTGGTATTTGAAGTACTGAGTAAAATTTATTTAAGTTGGATTACATTGAGTTTCGTATTTATTTTTCAATAAACTACTTTTACTTGACCTATAAATTTTAAATTTTTGGCATATGCTCAACATCAATGATATTTTCCTTTGCTCTTCAGTCAGTCAAATGATGATCGTCACAAGGTACCCACTACAATACTATGGTAATCAATAATCCCACAAAGAAAACCATTTAATTAAATTATAAGTATCCAACGATACAGCCTTTACAAATTTGTAATTTTTTATTAGTTTATAGTTTACCTTTTTTTTATACCTATTATAGTTTTCTAAAAATTTTACAAGTTAAATATTTTAATCATCTATTTTTAAAAGATTTCTATATCAGAAGTTTTTTATTTATTCTTAGTATTAATATTTATTTAGAGTAATATATTTTTATCTATTTTACTAGTATTGCGAATCTTTATCGTCTTGCTTTTAAAAAATCAAGCAATAACTTTTTTACTACGTGATATGGACTTTTTGTTTTCCTATTTTTAATATACAGAGCAGAATTTTAACAGATTTTTCTTTTTTTTTTAGAAACAAGAGGGTTATCCCGCTGCTGCTCCACCGGCACCTGAATATGGACCACCCGCATCTGCCCCATCATCCGAATATGGCGCTCCTTAAAAGTTTGCACGTCTGTACCTTACACCACCGTCGCCATTTCGAACGTAAATTACCAAAAATGTGTTGACCGGACGATTGATATATTAGTGATGTGATATAGTATCCAGTTATATGTTACGCATAAATAAACTTTAGACAGCAAATGTTTACTTGGTGACCGGCAGACCAACGTGCCGGCGATGTAACGTGGTAACGTGTACTGGACTTGGTGGCATCATGCCAGCGTAGTGCGTCTTTATTTTCGTCTTGCATCAAATTGATGTATGCTTGTAAATACTATTTTATACTTTATACGTATTATTAAATGTTTTCTTAAAATATTACCTGATGTTTTATAAAATTTATTTTTTTATAGATAATTATTTCAGGTCTTTATCAGTAATTGTGTCTTTAATATCTAAAACTAAAACAGAGATTACTGACTCCCCTATCGAAACCGTACCAATTTCATGACTGTAGGTCAACGGGAACTATCTATGTGTTTCTATGCTTATAATTTTCTATTTCTAATATTTTTTGTGCACCCACTGAAAAAATATTTCTTTTCAAATTTCATCATAGTAGGCACAAGGGTACTAAGTAGAAATACCTATAGGTTTTGATTACGCGAAGAATTTCATACAATGCATTAACGCTCGCATTGTTTGATAGAGTTGACTTCGAAGCTTACATTTTTCTATGTTTCAAGGCCTGGCAATGCCTAATATTTATTTTATCTTGATACCTGATTAAATTCCAAACAGACGACAAAGTTATTCTATGAGAGTCCTATTTTTTTTTGAGTTACAGAAACCTAAAAATAGATTAAAAAAAGATAGATAGGATGTTAATATAGACTTATACTACATTACTTATATATTCTTTATTAAAGTTACTAAAAAAGATTGACAAGAGTTCAGAATATTATTGGTATATTTTTAGCATTTTTTTATCAGAGTACCGTTTTTGTAATTCAGTCGATCCATAGGCTTTAAATTTAGCTTAAGATAATTTTCAGCTTCGAAGCTATTGCGTTGGGTGCTAACTGTTTTGTAGTAGCAATAACATGTGTCGTGCTAAAAAGGAAAACTTGTCAATCTAATTAGTACCTACCTATGCTGAGAAGTAAACCTATTAAGTAATAGTTGTAATAAGTATTCTTATTTTATCATAAAAAATATAAAATATTTACAATATGCATATTATCATTCCATAAGCTGCTTCATTAGAATACTTTACCCAAATAATTAATTAAGAGGCCGACGTGGCGCGGGGGCAGCGTGTGACTGTAATGCTACGGTTGTGGGTTCATTCTTGCCCGGTATCAAGGTAAAAGCCTCGAAAAATTCGATGGAAAATGGGAAGTATCTTAACACTAGGTTCCCCCTGTTTACTCTACATATACATAATACCGCATGAAGCTTAAAAAAGCAAAATAATAATTATTAACGTAAGATGTCCTGAGGGCTTTAAATAAATTTAAAGCAAAAAATGGCACGCAAGAACTAGGTAAGTTTAAGTACATTGCTTTACAATTTTTTAAGTTTCCGTCATTATGTAAGTCGTCCACGCTCATTCTACAATATAGACATAATGAGAAGTGTCCCACAGTGCTATTATGTCCCAGCAATTCAGAATTTTCACTTTCACGAAGACGAGCAAAATGCAGCTATGTCGACTGCTTCCGGTAAGATAATATTGTTTATACCAATTTCCACGCTGCAAAGTGCGTGACTATCTATATAATATAAAACAATATAAGGATCTTAAATAATGTGAATATTTAGAACTGATTAATTTGATTGAGATATCTATTATTATCGATCTTTGTCATATTCGATCATTGTCACTTGATACAATTTGATTCCAAAAGACAGGAGGTCTATATGCCGCGCCCTGTACTCAGTGTACAGGGCGCGGCACATAGACCTCCTGTCTTTTGGAAATAAATAAAATCAAAACCTTTTGACATAAATTACATTAACGAGTTTTGAACAATACATTATACAAATGCTTTACAGCATCGGGAATACCTAGAAATAAAATAACTTAATATCTACAACTAAACTTGGAACGTTACCATCGGTAAATCCAATAAAGGGGGAGTCTTCTAGTTACCTAAAAGGATTTATCAAGGATTATATATATTTTCACTTAATCAATATGCAACGATGACGAAAAAATAGCTTATACTATTTGGTAATTTGGTATAGTGTGTAGAGTATAGACAGTGCATAATGACAACACATTAATGACTGAGAAATGTTAGGTGTCACATTTAGTGTAACAACATATATGTTTTGTTTTTTTGTTTGGTAGTGATCATTTTCCCTTTATTGTTACTTTACGCCCTTCCAAATCATCCCCTCCTTCCGCTCCAACCCCTCTGTTGCCCTATAGGTTAAA
>DWAN01006293.1:0-10564 GCA_018230445.1 Heliconius hewitsoni | reverse complement strand
TGCCTACCCTGCTGTGTGCGGGATACAGCGTGAAGCTGATTTGATTTTTTTTTAATTTGTTCTTTCTTTTCACTATGTCTATAATATAATATTATGTATTAGTTTAGTAATTCATAATTTTCTTTTTAATATAAAAAAAATGTGATGAGAATACCGCCATTATGTTAATAAATTTATTATTATTTGTACATTCTATGTTTTTGTGACAAAGTTATCAGAAAAACAGAAATATACGAATACTTTTAGAGCTTAAAATTTTTTACCACCTAACATATGTTAAAGTAGGATAAATGCAATATTTTATATTTTTGTCTATAATGTTAATTTATTGTAACAATTACCAAAGTCTATGTATATGTACTATAAATATAAATGAAAATAAAATGTTTTAAATGATTAAATAATTTTGTAATGAAAGTAATAATTGTAAACGTGATTCTCGAGTTAATGATATCAAATAAAATAATTTATAAAAAATATCACAATATTTAGATCTCTCATTGTTATGGCATCAAGTTCTATTCATTTGTTATGAAAACGATATTGTTAAATTATTTATGAAATGTATTAAAATTACACAGAAAATAATTTATATTTATGGTTCCAAAAAAATATTAGAGTAAATCATTGACAATTTGTGTGATAATGTGCCAATGATTATATTATAAGGTTATGTTCATTCACTGAGAAATTAAAATTCTGTGAACTCTTAAATTTGTGTTTTCATTTGTAACCTAATATCATTTACTTATTAAATTAAATTAGCAACATAATAGTTTAAAAACAATATATAAATAAATAAGACTAAATAACTAGTTCTATGTGTAGCACAAAGACTTTTAATTGGCGTCTCCAATCAAAACAAAATAAAATACGTAAAGCAGTAGTTTTTATATTCCCGCAAGAGTTCGTGTAAACACGCGATGTCATGTTTACGGGCGGCGGCGAGGCGGCGCGGCGGTCGACGCGCCCGCGCAGTCGCGCCCGCGCCTGCCATGGCGGCCGCCGGCCTCCCCGACGTCGACGTCCACCTTCTCCAAATAAAAACGCGATCCATCGAGAAAACCCTACTCCCACTCATCAAGCAGGTACGCCACGCATGCATTTCTAGAATCCACAAAGAGACTTCCTTCCGCAAGTCACTGCTGCGAACTGTATATGACGTTCTTTCATAATACAGCTGTACTGGAGTAACCCTCTGACGTAGCTTCTCTTTGCTGACGATATTCTCGGTTTTTACGCAATGTCTAAACTCGTAATTCTATTTTCGGCTCGTACAATCGTCAGCTCGCAACGTTACTGTCTGTGTTATACGTCAGATGATGTCAGATTTTCCCGCCTTGTCGACATCTGTTGATCTCCATGCGCCGCCGCAGTAAGAGTCACATAGAAGAGAGGCAAATTTAAAATAATAAAATAATATAACGATTGTAATATAATAAACGAAAACGTCGTTTATCTATACATAGTCCAAGAAAGACGTATCGTATTGTGCCCGGGCGGTGCAACTTAGCAGAATAAGATTATAAAGGTGGTAGGTTTAACTGGCATGAAGTGAAGGGCGGGCTCGCTCGTCGCACGTGGTGTCGGGCGGGCGCGTGCGGGGTGGCGTCGTCGGCGGATCGATGCCCGTCGCCCGGCGGCCGTCAGCCGTCAGTGCCGCGGCAGACTCGCGCGGAGCGGTGCGGTGCAGCACAGCCAGCGCCACGAGCACGTGCGCGCCGCCCCCGCCCTCCCCATGGACGCCCTCTCCGACGACGACGACTATGCATGCCGCGAGCCCCAGGTACGTCGCGACTCGCGGCTGCTGCTCTGTTTCCGGCGCGCGCTTTTCTTATTCGATTCCTGATGTATGGACAGCACGACCATCTCATGAATTCAACTAAATTTCAAAGCAACAAGTAGCCAAAAATTGTGCTCGCGTGCAAGAACGACCTTGAACGAAGCTCCCTTTAAGTTGTCTGTATCGTGCCTCATCGTTACGTATAGAGTCGTTTCATTCAATTTAGGTTACTTAGTAAATAAATGTTTTCGAAGCTATACTGTACCAGAGGTTACCAGCGTTAAATTTTCACGTTGAAATCATCTCTATAATATTTTTATTGTCATTGATTAAAATTTGGTATGTAAAACTCACAATATTTTCACGAAAATTCACATATAACAAAAGACCAGTAATTGAAGGTAATTTAGAAAGACTAATTAAAAATTAGCTCGTTATACAAGAATTGCCGTCAAAGTGTTTTTTAACATTTGTTATTTCAAAATTCAACGAGTTGAATTGCTTGCTTGCTCAGTTTCACTTCGGAAAACACAAACTTTTGTGACAAGCTTTATGTCTAGCTTACACATAAGAATTTATGCGAAGTTTAACATTTTTGCATAATATTACTAAATACATCATATGTATTTTTACCTTAAACCAAATCGAATTAAAGATCCCTTAGGAAAAGGATTTAGTTTAACATTGTATTTTTGATCTTTTAGCGTATTTTTTAGCGTCACGCTGTATCCCGCACGCACCAAGGTAGGCAGAGAGTTAGAGAGTTAGAGTCACACGTTTGAGTCCCTGCGCCATGACTGGCTTGAACTTCGACTGGCTTAAAAGCTTTGTATAATTAAAAAACAAAAACACTTTTATTTTTTTTTTTCTTCACGTTTTCTTTATTTGTACCAAAATAATTAAAAATTTATTGAGTTGTTAATTATGAGAGATAAGTCCCAAAAAAGAAAAGTTAATAATTTATTAGAACGTGTGAACAATGCAGACTGCAATTTCATATCTCCAAATGACTATAATGAAACCTATTCTCCTCGTCTGAACCGCTGACTGTGGCTTTTCAGTTCAACTCAATTCTCATTAATAATTCATAACCAAAATCTCGCTCTACAATTTCTATTTATCTCTATAACTCAATAAATGACTAATTTTAAAATAAAATTGGCTTACTTAAAAATAGTTAATTGCTATTCACGTTTTTTACAGTATTGGCAAACTATTTCAAATTTACTTCATGTAAACAAACGTACGTAATAACGTAAAATTTTAATGTCGCTACTGCTGTTTATGACCAATGAACAGATAACGTTCAAAATCCATCATTATATGAGCTCAATTTAATTATGCTATTAAAAAGATGTCATACAAATCTTTCTACGTAATTAATATAATAGTTTTAGTTTAAATTGAATAAAACGCAATTCTCCATTCCATAGACACAAAAAATGCAAATGTAAACGAAAAGACAAGTATGTTTTTTTTACAAAGAGTACGTGTTACAAAAATATATTTTCAAGCTCATTCAGTCAAGTATTTTATAAAAGTTCCACTAATAATACGCCTACGTACCTACTGCATTTGTATAAAATATTGAACCTATTCATGATCGCAACTTATTTTCTATAGCCAAATTGCGTTTCTGATATTTTAATAAATATACTTTTTTTTTCATAAATAGAAGGAACTATAGATTAAATTTATATATTTGTTTGCTTTTTGTTTGTTTTTCATCTAAAATCGCTGTCAATTATTTATTAACTGTGATATTTAAATGAGATTGAGTTTTTTAAACGTCCGTAAAGAAAAAGAATCCCGGTAAATCTTATGTTCGTTTACCTCTTAAGATACTTATTTCTTATCGATTTACAAATAAGTAACGATGTAAGACTAAAAATATATTATAATAGTTTTTTTAGGATTAAATCCATACCTACTTGTTACATTGTCTGTTTACTAGGGACGATAAGGAAAAAATAGTGTTAAGAAACTTTTCTCCACCTACCGTCTACTTTTAAAGACGTCTTAAATGGCGGAACTTAGAGACGTCTTTTAGTAAAAATAAATCAGCTTTACGCTGTATCCCGTACACAATAGGGTAGGTAGAGAGAACCTAGTGTTAAGACACTCCGTTCCCTACTTTCCACCTAATTTTTTGAGACACTGGGTGTTAAGCGGCGGAACTCAACGCTTGGTTTGTGCCTTGGTGTCGGAGTGGAGAAAGGGAAAATAATTTTTAAGAAATAAAAACCTCTTCACTTCATACAATAAACTAAAATAAATTTACTTAAACTAAAGCAAAACGTATTTTGATTTTGTTAAACAAAAATAATGAAAGAAACATTTTATAATTTTGAAGTCGGTGCCAAGCTAAAGCTAAATCAACCTTAAGTAGTAAAGTGTTACATATGCTTCATATCTAATTACTAACTAAGCCTATTTGTTTTACTTGTACACCGACTTCAAAATTCTAAAATATTTCCTTTCTTAATTCTTTTTTACTTGAAAGCTTTCATCATCAAAATCGGTTCACTCAAAAGTTCTGAGGTAACAAACATAAAAAAATTAAAGACAAATTGATAATCTCCTTTTCACACAAAAGACGTTAAATAATATTAATAAATAATAATTCATTCCCTCGAGCGCGGATCGAACCCACAACAGTCTCGGTACAATCCCCCTGTAACGCGACAGTTGTTACACCACGACGGCCTCAGGTAGGCCTAAATGTAGGTTTTCATGTATACTTATGAGCACCCACTGTAGGTCTAATTAAATTAAATTCAATAAATTACTAAATTTACCTACGTGGTAGCGTCACAATTACAACCATGCTCTTCCTCTTGAGAAGTTATTTGAGGACCTTACAAACATAATTATATTATTTTATAGCTTAAATAATCCCTCTGTATCCCACCCACTGCCCGGTAGGCAGACGTAACATAGTGTTAAGACACTCCGTTTCCCACATTCTGCCGAATTCTAGAGGCATTGCGTTTTGGCAGAATTTAACGCCGCGCTTTGCCTCGGCACCATAGTGAAGAAATATAAATTTAAGTTTCATCTCTTCGAGTGGGGATCGAAGCCACAACCAATCGGTTTTACAGTATACCCACAACCAGTCGGCCATATATAAAATTTAATAGTATATATTATCTGGTAGATTAGCAGTCTCGTGGCAACAAGAAGTGAGGCTGCAGCAGGAGGCGCGGCGGTGCAGCGTGTAGGCGCCGCCGTCTGTTGCGCTGTCGAGCGCTTCGTGGCTGTGGGGGAGACCATTGCTGATGACAACCCCGACGTACGCCACAGTATGGTGCTGGCGTGCAAGGAGGCTCGGGCCGCAGGTACATTAATCAGAGGTTAATCGTTATTAATAATTTACGCCGTCTTTTTATATATTTTTCATCTGCATTTGTAGAAGAAAAATATAGATACTATTACTAGCGAAAATCATAGGCTTACACCCCCCTATTTATATTATGTACATATTTTTTAAAACTTACATTAGCATGCGGCTATGTGATTCGCACTGGGAATTGTAGTAACGAGGAGATGGAATATATATCCAGCAAAATAGCGGAAGATACATAAAAATAAAGACAATTTTCATGAATAATTTTGATATTTATTACGAACATTTACGTACATTGCTCAAGAAATATTCGTCAGAGTATTATGTATGTAAAAACGTAATAAAACTCTAGTGAGGTAAACAAAAGTAGTGTAATCATTTTCATATTAGTTTCATTTCCATAAACATATGTACGTATTATGTATATAAAGTACTCATAGAGTTATGATGATAGTTCCATGAAATATTTTGTACGAGTGAAGTTTATGTAAATAATTGTAAACTGTTTATGTAATCAGTTACGTGTTCATTTTCATTTATTATGTAAGGAGAATTGTTTAGTTAATGTTACAGAAATATTAATCGATTATCCGATTGCCTCTATAGAGAATAAAAAGATTATTATTTTTATCTTTTCTATTTAAAAGTATAAAAACATACTGAGAAAACATTTTTTCAGCGGCATCAATTTATAATTAAACTTACTCCTAATGCATACCTAATGGGTTTCGCAAAAAATCGTCTCATCAAAAAAATAACTAAAATTGAAAAAATTACACCAATATTTTGACTAAATTGCATTCTTATTGTAAAGTTGCACCATGACTCCATAAACTTTTCAAGTTAATATCACTTAGGTATTGCGATATACGACAAGAAAATCTTTGCGATTAATGTAAAGATTTCCTAAAAAATATATAAATCATTTCATATATTAAACGTTATCCAACTTCGATACGATCGTTATTGCTTCTACCTTCTAAGAGACCACTGAAGGCCAAATCATGGAAAAAATATATAGATTTACAAATACACGCACGTGGAGACGGATTTTTATTTACATAAGTATATTTTTTATTGCATTCGCTGAAAAATGAAAGAATGTCATTTTTAAAGAGACCGTACATTTTAATGAGTCGTCGACACGTTTTATACGGCGCGGCGTTGAGTTCCACTCAACGTGCAACGCCTCCAGAATTCGGCGGGAAGTGGGGAACTGTTATTATAAAATTAAGAAAAGTAACATTTACAAAAGTATTAATTCTTATAAAAATTAAGAACTCCACTTTTCTAACTTAAGATAAGTCGCTATCTTTACTGTCAAATTAAATAATACGTTTTCATAAAACTTATATCTTTGGAGTATCTTCAAGTAAAAGTTTTAAAGTATTAGAAATTGCGTTTTTTGTGTTTATAACTTCTTTACAGTCTTGACAAGGCCAACCAACCACCAACCGAGACAAGACCAACAAGACCAGTAGAGATAAGAGTAAACGAAATTTTATTTTAATTAAGAAGGGTAAAACAAATGACAAAAGCTCAAAAAAGATTCATCATATTGATATACATCGCTATTACTTGATTTTAAGACTATACATAGACATAAAACATCCAATTCTTTCTCTGTAAAATATAAATAACGTATAATTTATTATGGCTATAAGTACATTTTACGCAGAAATGATAATTAGTCCATTATTTAAATTTTCACATACCCCATGGCCAAAAATAGAAAAGAAAATGTTTATTATATATAAATCTTGTTTTATTCCATATAAATGTTTTATTATATGGTATATAAATATGATTAATATTATAATGAGCATTAACATAACCAAATCTAAATTAGATTATATTTTCATGTCATAGTGGCTGAAATAAGTAAAGTTTTCTTTTAATTTTGCTGTACAGCTCTTATATTTGTACGTTGCTAATATACAGCTTCGTCAGCCTTGGCGCTTTATACCGCACACAGCAGGGTAGGCAGATGGAACCTAGTGTTAACACACTCTGTTTCCCACTTTCCGAATTTTGGAGGCATTGCGTATTGAGTGGCAGAACTCAACGCCACGCTTTGCCTCGACGCCAGAGCGAAGAAATGGAAATATAAATTTAAATAAACTCAAATCGAATCTACCGAATACATATTGTAGTCATTTAAATAAAACTAAGGAGACTTTTTAAGAATAGCTTACTCCTATTT
This sequence comes from Heliconius hewitsoni, assembly GCA_018230445.1. Lineage (NCBI taxonomy): Eukaryota > Metazoa > Arthropoda > Insecta > Lepidoptera > Nymphalidae > Heliconius > Heliconius hewitsoni. The sequence continues at coordinate 3,232 of DWAN01006293.1, read as the reverse complement.
TCTGGATTTAAACTTATCGGTACAATCTCAGGTCAAATCTGCTTGTAAGCGTTTTGACGCGATACTGTAAAAGGGGTGATGAACTCCCGCCTCCCCAAAACAAATACCACAATATGATATGTATTATTTATATAATAGTATATTCTCATATCAACTTTATATCTTACCTCACCCAAAATCTGAAACATCCAGAACTTACAAAAGTTTATTATATCTACTATTATATATTTAAATAAAAAATAGAAAATACGATCTACTCAGAAATTCAATTTTTTAAAATAAATAATCATCTTACGCTACATTTAAACTATAAAGCATTTAAGGAGCTACGAAGTGAAGTAATTAAGATTTATGATTAAGTAAAATAAGGTAACTTAACGCTAACGTCGCGTTAAGTTACCTAATTGTACACAAAGAAAAGCCAGTCGCGTGTGCAACTTGAAAGGTGCGTGCAGCTTTTTAGACACGTGCAGTTACATTTAGCATTATTACCTTTGATTAGTAAGAAAAGGATTTTTTATAACTTACCCAGTTCGTTACAGAATGTAACAACGCCTTTTATATAATTCATATTTCTTTTATGTATTATAATATTTATATGTACATATTAATTATTTAATTATAGTTTTATCGCAACGTGGGTATTTAATATAACATAACATATACATTTTATGTAGATAGACAGAAACGTATATATTTTGTCAGTCCAGTCAGCTACTTATTTATTAATATAATAAAATAAAACACTAATAATATATTATTTAATTTATAAGTTACGACTGGGTAAGAAGATAAGAATGTTTCGTGTGTATATATATACATATATTTAATATTTGTCACCATTCCCAAACATAATAAAATAAATACGTAACTGAAACTTAGAATCAATTTTCACTATTCTGAAATGCTTGCATATATTAAGGTCTTTAAAAATGGTACAGGTTTATAAATAGGTATTGTAAAGACTCGTGACTCCATTCGGAAAACAATGGCCCAATAGAAGAAAAAAAACCCAACACAATATTCCAAAAAACAATAAAAACCATTTATATATTTGTACATATTTCATTTATTTGTATTTATTTTCTACTCTTGTTTTATATACGTATAAATCATATGCTGAAACGTACATGAAAATATGTTCGCATTTTTAATGAATTATTACGTGGAACTTACATGCGACTAAAAAAATATGAAGTACCACTTAAAATAATATAAGAAATTGTAATAAAATGCGAGTTTGTAAAACATCGTTGTGTTACATCAATAAATGAAAATATTTATCAAAACAAGTTGATACGATATGTTCGGTAATTTGTTAATTATCTTAATATAATCTAAAAAACCGGTACTGTAACCATAGTGTATAATATTTATTTACTTAATATTTCTTACATTAAATGGTGAAGAGGTCCCAATAATCCTTTACATCTATTAAATCATTAACCTTTAAACGCAGTGCAACTTCTGAAGTTGCTATTATAATAAATCCACCTGACCTGGTTTAGGGAGGTGAAAAAAAAGGAAATACAGAGATTTATAAAGACGCCCTTGAAATACTTGAAGAAAACGGCTATATTTGTATACAGCGACCGCTCCCTCTCGAAAGCTTCTGACTGCCTGAGAATATTATGCCTATTCAGCTTTTTAACAAATATATACGATTCCTTAAAAAAAATCATAAAAAAAGATTTTTCACTATTATATTTACTCAATTTTAAAGATATATTTTATAATATCAATTTGTGTGTGTGTGGTTTTAGCCAAACACAACTTACTTACCGTTTAAAAATATCTACAAATTATTAATATTATAATTACTATTGTCTCATTACCATAGTGCATTTACAAACTTTAACAATACCCATCTAAAAATGTTTTTATGTTATGTATATTTGTTCTATATATTATGTTACTGACATTGAATTTCACAATACTAGCAAATTAACCGCGGCTTCGCCTGCCTGTATTTATTGTTATATTATAACCAATTTATACAAAATCTTTACAGAAATGTGTGTTATTCTGAGGTATAAATTTTATTACTATAAAGTTTCGTCTTAATCCGTTAAGTAGTTTTTGCGTGAAATTCGAGCAAACATCGATCCATCATCATAAACTTTTACAATTATAATATAAGTACGCTAAGATTGCAAGTAGTTTAGGATTGCTACCTGCTACTGTTGGATCCCTAAGATTTAAGTATATTAACAAAGTTTCTTTTTGTTGCGAAAGAGTTTTCGTCTACTCCGTAATAAAGTAATTACCGCTTTGTTTTCCTCAGTTTGTAGATAACAATAAAATGTACGGAAAATGAAAAACGTATTGTGTAAAAACGTATAACAGTAGGCAATTTTTTTCTTACCTATCTAAATCAAAGTAATGCATAAAGGTATAATAAAATATATAATACAACATAAATTATATACCGTCAGTTATGTGTATTTCTGTTTAAGGGCTTATGATTTCTTCTTTGTATATTGAACTATAATTCTTATCAACATAAAAAAAAATATATTTATCTCGACCCAAGATGAAAAATAATAAAAAAATATTTAAATTATTCGCCGACGAGATACGTCTATGTTCTTTTAAAACACTAAATTTGATTGCATAATGTTTTTCATTTCTTAATATGTAAATATTACTAAGTCTTTCTTCTCTATATTGTTTAAATAAAAGTTTTGAAATTTGGTTAGTTCTTTTCGTGATATGTATTCTAATAAATATTTTTAATATTAATATATACATGCATGTAAACTCTATTTAAATTATGAAACATCGAGTATATTTTTGTTTTAGAAACGTTAATTAAAAAATTAAAAACTAGAATACATAATTTGGAGCAATAAATAAATATTTATCATAAGCCTGAATCTAGATTTGTAATATAACGAAACGCACGCAAAACTATGATAACCATCAAATTTTAGTTCAAATAAATCTTTCTTTTCATACTGTTATTTTACGTGTAATAAATTAGTTATATGACTCCAAGCCGATTTGGTAAGTGTTTCTGAGTAAGAAGTGCGCGTTCACTACTGAGAGATGAGGTCGTAAAGTCGCAGAGATAAACACACAGTAAGTAATGAGTGTGTCGTATAGCTAACGTAAAAATCAGCTTCACGCGCGTGTATCCCGCACACAGCAGGGTAGGCAGACGGATCCTAGTGATCCTAGACACTCCGTTCCCCATTTTCTGCCGAATTCTGGAGGCATTGCGTGTTGAGTG
>DWAN01006292.1:0-10565 GCA_018230445.1 Heliconius hewitsoni | reverse complement strand
ATATATATATATATATATATATATATATATATATATATATATATATATACTCGTATTGCATGCTGTATCCACTTTAAAAGATGGTGTATTTAGTCTTAAGTTTTATTTTGTATTTCTTCTCTTTGTCACTGTGTAATGTTATCATAACTAGTGGATCTAATAAATAAATATGTGAAATACAATGTGAAGCTCAAAACGAATTTGGTAAAAATTAAATATTTTTTACATTTGAGAAAGATATTACAAAAAAATTGAGTGATGATTAAATTTTAATGTATATAACATAATTATTGAATACATTATGTGATATATGAAAAATGTTGGCCTTTTAATAATAATACTAGGACCGTAATATTTTTAATATATTTTTGTTCTTGAAAAATGAGCAAATTGAGACTCTTTTCAAAGCTTCATATTCGAAGTAGATATTGATCTTTCTGATTTATGTAACAGATAAGAAGATCTCATTAAAAGTTTTCTTATTGGGTACTGTACTAGTTATCTATATACAAATAATTTGCTTACACTCTAAGATTCTTACCTAAGTAAATAAAAAACCGGACAAGCGCGAGTCGGACTCGCCCACCGAGGGTTATTATTATTATTACATCCATTTTTCTGAAACTCTGGCTTGGGCTAACCGGAGGGAGTCCTCGCCTAACTTGAACTTGCGGCTTCTATACCAAATTTTGCGCCCCTTTTCAGCCTATTATTTTTTAGGATCTAACCACAAATGTACAGTTTTTACAAATACTATATTAGTTCACAAATGTGTCATTTTTTCCTGAACTAGTACCTACGGCCTGTAAATGCTAGCTGCCAAATTTCATAATTGTAGGTTAATTTTGATTTAATGCTATTAATTTTGATTCCTTTTACAGTGTCGAAATACGCATTTATTGCTATTTAATTAAAATGCTCGTCTGGAAAAATTTTTCGATGCCATAACTAAATTGCGGACTTGCCATAACCAAATGTTAAAAGCTAAAATCGCTTCGTGTTTATTTTGTCAGACACTATAATTATTTTATAGCGAAACGTCCCGGTTATAAAATGTTGTTTGTGCTTTTTAAACTTATTCGTTAATAAATATTAAAAAGTGGTAAAAGCTTTGTATGATTTTTTTTCTGTTTGTTGTTGCTTAGATTAAATAATGTCTCTGTTATTTTTGATTTAATAGCAAAGAACAATTTACTTTTTTATATATGGTTAGATATTAATAAAGTAAAACAATTTCTCGGTTGATCGCAACCTATTAAACAATAAACTATAAAGTAGCAGTGGTTGCGTTATTTGGTTAAACGAAATGACGAGTCTCACTAAAAACAAAAAAAACTGAATATTTAGGTTTATCCTGCATAGTTAGACAAGTAGTTGACTTCCACCAGATTCAAGTAAAGTTTTAAATAGAAGTTACCAAAAAAACGTTGAGACGTTTCATGAGGTTAGCCTGTCCGGCAGAAATCCAAAGAAATTGTGGGAGATTTCTTTAAAATAAACAGAAACTATCCCATTATGGAAAAACTATAGCATGGACTAACAGTAAGCTTAAAATTAAAATAACAAGAGAATATTTGCAATATATGTTTTTAAACTTAAGCTAATAAGTTTAACTTTTTTGCATATGCTCTTTTGTATTTGTATACACGGGCTTTTATTTAGATAAAAAAGCCTAGATCTAAGTGAAAATCTGTATTAAAATTATAAAATTTAATAATTTTTTTGGTTGAAGACACGTCACGTTAACCGTTTCGATGTAGCCCACCCAAGTTCGAGTCACCTCGGGCGCTTGGGATGTGTCATGTGTCATACACAACTCTCAGTTATTTCCATTGAATCATGATGGCGAAGCCGCAAATATAATTGAGTTAATTTATATAATACACATTTAACAGTTACAACATTACGAAAAAAAATCTAAAGTCCACTTCCCAATAACCCTAAAATGCTTTGGCACCTTTTACCATAAAAACAAACGGGTGGGCCAAAAGTAAGTGGGAATGTGTAACCATCGTCCAGATGCTCCCGCGCTACGGTCAGTGGTCCCGGGAGATGAAACGATTTATTACCACCGAACTTTATTCAGCAGATGTTGTTTCAGTCCTTCCTTATACGTGACTTGATGTTTACTTGGTGTAATTTATAATTTTGATGTGGTCAGTAGGATAATATCTATATATACCTTAATGGGAACTGTAGGCCGTGAGTTCAAATTTTAAAGATAGATAAATGAAGAGGCCGCTCGTGGCGCAGGGGCACAAAGTGTGACTGTAAAATCGAGTGGTTGTGGGTTCGATCCCCACTCGCAGAAGTGAAATATTTATTTTAATTTCTTCGCTCTGGTGTCGGGGCAAAGCGCGGCGTTGAGTTTCGCTACTTCGAGAGCTCGGTGGAAAGTGGAGAAAGGAGGGTCTTAACACTAGGTTCTCTCTGCCTACCCTGATGTGTGCGAGATAAAGCGTGAAGCTGCATAAATGTAATTTTAGAAACAAAAAAAAACAAAAGTGTTAAGGAAATGCAGACAAAAAAAAAGAATATTTAGGAGACATAACATAAGTGATGTTTAACAGATACTGGGATTCAAGTAATCTTGGCGTAATGTCTGTCTTAATATAATATATGAAATCTTACATATTATTTATACTTCTTTTCTAAGCTTTTCTATATGCTACTTCCCTCAACTTTATTTTAATATACCTATCCTACGGAGAATCATCTATATTACAACTGTAAATATTCCCCTAATTAAGATATGAATACGCAATCACCACGTTCGACTCAAGAAGTTTGATGATACTATAATGCTAAGTATTTCTTTCTTTTTTAGAGTTCCGTACCCTTTAAGGGAAAAAGGAACAGACAGACAGATCACAAAGAGCTTATAAGATCTCTTTGTGATCTGTCTGTCTGTTTGTTTGTCTGTTACGAGCTTTTATCTCATGAATGCTTGGAGATATCGTGTTGAAATTCAAACTATACACCCAAATCTTTGCTCCCATGATTTCCTGAAGAAAAAAATTGTATTATTGGCCATTTCTATGCATCAAAAAATGCGTATTTCGATACTATAAAATAAATCAAAATTAATAGGGTACTTCCGGATAACCCAGAATTATGATATTTGACAGCTAGCATCTAGAAGTACTTATTCAGGAAAAAATCTGAAAACCAGACATTTGTGGTTAAATCCTAAAAAGTTATAGCCTTAAACCACCGTGTTAACCGACGATAAATTTGCAAATGTTTTATGATATTGTGCAGAGTGATAGAGATGACTGGGTTGGTATCAAAATTTATAATAAAATTTCGATTTTTTAAAAGTAATATAAAAAATGTAATTACTTTTGAATGGAATAATATTATCGTATTCGGATAATTTGATAGCATCACGCTGTGTTTCGGAAATTCCAGAGTAGATTCCCTAACCTAGTGTTAAGATGCTTCATTCCCCACTTTCCACCTAATATCGAGACTTGACTGATTAACGAGCTGCATCTAGTTTGCAGTCAAAAATGAAAATAATTCATTTCCGTTCAGATAAAATCGAACCCACAACCAAACCAACGTGGCCTCATATGCCTTAAGATCAACATAAAACAATCGACATTGGACTGAACACAGATTTACGTTTATATTTTACTTGTAGAAACTTTAAATTATTCAAAGATAGATTTTTCAGATAATTGTTCATAACTAAACCAGCCACCAGCCAGTTCATAACTAATAGCCAATTTGTCATACATTAACTAAAGGTTAAAATTTCATTTGTCGTTTCAGTATATATTTTCATATTTGTATAAATATAATTACCTTTTATTAATATTTGTATAGAATTAAATATAACTACCTTTTATTAAGTTTTTTCATCCAGAACGTGGACCATCCGCTAGGTAGCAGCACGTTGCCGTTTTACGGAATTTATTGGATTATGGTGGACAAAACCTGCTGTCGCGACGAAAACAAAATTGCTGTCTCATCTATTTTAAGTCAATTTTGAAAGAACATAACTTATTTTATTGGGGGACATGGTATCACTTATAATAAAAGATATAAAGGAATGATTTTTTGTTGCTATGGAATATACATATATATATATTATATATATATTTGTAGGAGGCAATCGTGGTTTAATAAGTAAATTTGATGGTTCGATTCCCACTTAAAGGAACTAGTGACTTTCATATCTTAGTACACATTGACTTAAAATCGGACTGTAAGCGAAATTCAGTGAATTTATCTTCTATGTGTGTTTTTAATTAAATAATTTAAAAACGGACTCTACGGAGCATTAATAATATTAATGAGCATAGATTCCCTATGTTTACTAGTAAGCAGTTCGAGGTTCCACCAGCCACCTCCCAATTCCACCATCAGACCAGCTAATTGGTAATCATCATATAATTGCCACGGTTCGTGATGATACAATATTTACAAGTGCATTTAGAATCTGAAGGTTCTTAAATTTTATCACATAGTTATTTAATTACAACTCGACCTAGTAAGTATATTGTAAACAGATAAAAAACCTTTTTATGACGTAGAATGAGGAATCTTAGTGGATATATCACTCTATTTATACTTTAATATATCACTTTATTTTATCCGGCCATTTAAGGCGAGCACAATCTTTTAAATTATGAAGATATTTAATAAATATCATATATTTATTTCAGCAGCATCCAAGCAAGTGAAAGCGAAAATAAATTATTTTTATCAACTCAACTTTGCGATAAGACTTGTTACTGTCACCGTTATCCGAACATAAATGTTTCAAAGAAATGTCTTAACATTTTTTTCCTTAATCTTCGAACTAAATGTTTTGGGGAGGGTAATTAAAAGTTTGAAGTATAAGGATATGTTAAATGGAACGCTGTCAAGTTCAGATTTCTGGTAAAATTGATACGTTTAATGAGTCTACGTCTAGTTTTTGACAGTTTTTATAAGATTCTGAGATAAATATGTATACCTAATTGAAGTAGTTATAAGTTCCATATTGGGCAACTAAAAAATGTAATTTTTTTTACACGATTGCGTGATGCAAATCAGGGTAATGTGTTTATCGATCTATGTATGTATGTATATTTGATGTATGCACATATAATGTATGTGTGTACATATGTTTGTTCCTTTGTGGCGCTGTAGATACTAAACAATTCACGAACGAATATTCTTACGATAATTGATATGCCAATTCCTGAACCAATTCAATCTTTCCAAGAAGCCCTGAAAAAATTGCTTGCTTTTTTTCTTATTTGCAAATATTTATAATTTGTTTATTTGTATATTGATTATTAAATTATTATTAAGTTTATATTGTTCCATATCATTCTTCAATATCTATAGTTATCTTCTTATTACACTTAAAATCTTTATTTATGCGGTCGAACGTTTTTGCTTTTTTTATATCTTTGTTCTTATGCTCTGTATGCGTTATGCCTATGATGTTAAAAGTGTTGTGTTATTTAAAATAATATCGAACATTTACGATCGTAAATACTACTATAATATAATAATAAGTAATATATTTTTATAGATTTATTATAAAGAATTTTATCTCGATTTTATTATTTTTGTGACGTTCAACCAATCCGCTAAGCAATTTTGTGAGATTTATGGATGTTTTAAATTTTACTAGATGCTGAGCACATAGTCTACAGGCGGCTCCTTGTAAATCAATATTCTTTATTTAAAAGTAATTTTTTAATTTAGAAATTCAATAATAGTAATGAGTTTTGAAATAATTATATAAAAAAATAAATTAAATCAAAATTAAGTCAAGCGCGGCGCTGAGTTCCGCCAATCAACACGCAATGCCTCCAGAATTCGAACGGAGCGTCTTAACACTAGGTTCCCTCTGCCTACTCTGCTGTGTGTGGGATACAGAGTGAAATAATTATATATTAAGACATTATTTTAAAAAATAACTTAATTTTTTGAGATATGAGGTAACTCAATTATTAAACATTTTTATTTCTTCGCTCTGATAACAAAGCAAAGCGCGGTGTTGAGTTCCGCCACTCAACGAGAATTGGGCAAAAAATGGGGAACAGAAGTGTCTTAATGGGAGCGGTGTGTCTTACGGTTTCCAGGATCCCTGTGCCACCATGTTGTGTGCGTGATAGTGTATGTAGTTAAAAAATAAATAAGGCGTGATACAATGTGAAGTTAAAAAAAAGATTTTTTTATAATTTAAATTTAATTTATATTTAAACATTCTTACAGTTATAGAAATGTGTGATTTATTATTTTTTATTTATTTAAAAAAAAAAGTGTATTAATCAAATTCAAAGTACCAGGTTCGCATAAACGAGAAGAAATCTAAATTCAATTACTACTAAACAACATATGCAACGTTTTTATTAAATAATATGTACCAGGGTATCATGAATGTACTGAAGATGTGCACGTACGCACTAAGATGTTGGAGCCAATGTATTTACAAATACAACGATTGTCGTCGGTCTATAAGGCTAACGTTGGCCTACTTGTTATTCTAATAAATAAAATACAGTACGGTCGGCGAGTTTTGGCCGCCCTAAAGTTGTGTTGGATGTACATATATGGCTGCGCAGCTTTGGTTTTTTCTTACTTTTATTTTCTTTCAGAGCAAAGAATGAGCAAAAGTTGAAAAAAATCTAACTATTAGTGCGACCACAATTCATTGAACGTACTGTAAATGTATGTATGTAGAAATTACACTGCAAGTACACAGTAAATATGAACTGAAAGTACCAGGCGGTCATACGCGTGGCGGAAGTTTCATTTTCCAGTAATCTATACAGTAATGCAACGTCGACTGACGCCCCGCGGCTGACGCTCCGCCATATTGAATTACGAGTCATCGTGTCGCTGTTAAATTGCAGGTGAAGTACCTATTAGATTATTTTTGATATTTATTTAAATTTTGTAGAATAAGTGGATTTTGAACGAATTACAGGATTTTGTATTGTGTTATTAATACTCTAATACTAATAATTTTATATTTTAGTACAAGAAAAATGTTACCTGCTTAATATGTATCAGAAATCATTTCCATTTTTTATAGTATAGTAATTATATTTTCCATCGTTTTTAGTATTACAAATGAGTATTGACTGGAAATCATAATAATCGACAAAATTTTGGATACTAACAAAAATATTAATAGTGCAACTTGGTGCGCTTTAAAATAAATAAAGCAAGGTTTTCTTAAAGTACATAAAAATAAATAGGTATAAGTTATTAGGTACGTTGAGGCCAGTCCCTCTTTCTCTCTCTCTCTGACAGACCAGCACTGAAAACGTGATAGGTTGAGGGTGTGGTTCCCACTTAAGGAATTGAAACATTTAACATTTACATTCCCTCGCTCTGGTAACAAGGCAAAGCGCGGCGTTGAGTTTTGCTACTTAACAACGCAATGCCTTCATTCGGCGGAAAGTGGGAAGTTTCTTAATGAGAACTCAGTATCTTAACAATAGGCTCCCATGTGCCCTCTACCTACCCTGTTACGTGCAGGAAGCAACATAAAAATGTATACAATTAATTAAAATACTAGGTAAGTAAAATAAAAAACTGTTAAGTAAAAATATACGTAGAGTTAATTATCTTATAAATGGAATATAAATATTTTAATGAATGTATTCTAAACTGTTCATTATTTAACTTCCGCATATAGCAGAATAGACAGAGAGAACCTAGTGTTAAGGCACTTTTTTTACACGCACCAATATTCAAAATTTGAACATCGCTTTGAAACTTGCTGCCGGCATCTCAAAAACCTTAAATTGAATAGCACAACTCAACGTCGCTCATTGTCGTGTTACCAAAACGAGAAAACGAAAATAACTCATTCCCTCTAAAGGGATTCGAAGCCACAACTGTCATACTTACAACTTAAAGAAGTGCCGTTGCGCTGAAGAAGCCGTGGTCTTCTTGTTTAATTATTTTATAATTAATCGTCATCTTTCACATAAGACGATTTCATTTATTCCTATATTACAGTTTAATAGCAAAGCAAAAACAGCCAATCAAGACCCCCAATTTGGTAACCACAATTGGTCCAGGATCTTTCCGAGTCGTAAATTAGTTCTCGTTAACATATGGATTCCCGTATTCCAGCTAACAACCGCTGACCTCTGAAACTTCCAAATAAATGACCGGGCACGCCTCAATTAGCGGGTGATGCTTCGTACGTTTTATGTTGAGCTTTCTCTTTTTAGTTTTGGCTGTTTTAATATATAGTTAAACAAAAATTAAATGTTATATGTTATGTATGATTTGAAAATAAATAATAATTATAATAAATTTATCTTAATGGTAGATTTATTGATAATTGTTTTTTTACTTTTTTTTTCTCGCATTGCAGAGTAGACAGAAACAATCTACCAGCAAGACGCTTCGCCAATTTCCGAAAAAAAATCGGAACAGGCGCAACTCAATCCAGCGATAAAAATATAATGTTGTTGTTTTTTATTTATCGTCGTAGTCCTGGGTGAGTCTGACTAAAGCAGTCAATTTTGGTAAATATAAAATCAAGCCTAAGGAAAATTTGTATTCACAATATTGCTGTGAAATCCGTCATCAAATAAAAAAAATAAAAAAAAACGGAGTAACTTTTAAGTTTCTTTAGGTCTATATACATCAATAATGACCAAATGAGTAAAAATAAAATAAAAAATACACATTTAGATATAATTCTTCCAAATAAATAAAGACAGCGCTACTTGCTAGTATCTACGTATATTTAAGAGTGCGTTGGTTGTTTTGAAGTCGTCCATTTCGGCTGATGTTTAACAGTTGGCCCTTAAGTGTGAATCGAGCTTACACCGGAACGTCTCTCCGGGGAGTCTACCGCTTTGCCCTCTGAACGTAACTTTGTGAAAGTAAAATATATTTATTTTGTGTTTGTTTTTGCTATTTAGATTTGTAGGGCGTAAATTATGTCGGTACTTGGAAGTTTTACTCTGAATCTATTAAGAGCTAGTCTATGTTAACTAGGGTAGATAGAGAGATTCTAATATAAAAAATTGTTTAATTCATACAAATATGTGCGTTGTAAGACGATCATTAAAAGTAATAATTATTCTTTTGTCGCTCTTAGCCTAAGTACGATTTTTTTGATTTTCTTATAGTTTATATATCAGTATCAATAATTTACTATCTTAGTATATATGTATGTGTGTGTATGTAAGTATGTGTGTTGTTAAGAGTGTACTAGATATAACATATCACAGTACGGCGTAAATATTATATAGAGCCTTTAAACATGACTAAAACGTCAAAAATAAAGATAATTTTATTTGAAAATAAGAAGGTATATCATACTCCATACAGACCTCTTTTTTCAGACCTGAGAAGAATCGGCACAAGAATCTCAGCTGAACTTTTTTAAAGTCATAATTTACTAATTTACAATTACTATAAAGATTATGATTTAAGGATATTAGTGACTGAATTCAGCGCCTCTAATTGTCCTGTTGTTACCAGAACGATTAAAGAATTATTTATTTCCCAGATTGTGAATCGAACCCACAACCGCCTTTACAGTCTAACGCTGTGCCAATGCGCCTCAACGGCCTCTATAGGTATAACATAATTAAACCTAAAATTATAATCTACCTCCATCAAATATCAGATTACTCCCTATCGGAATTATTCATAGTGCAGGGTGCATTTCATTTTCTGGATACGTAGCATAACGAGTTTGTCAAAGCTGATGATAACTCTGCATATGTATGAGAGACTTGGACATCTTTATACAGTTATTGTATTTATAGATTCTACAGCATATTCTTTCGTTTAATAATAAAGAATTAACTTGTATGCTGTGAGGCCATCTGACTGTAAGCGGGATGGTTGTGTGTTCGATTCCCATTTAGGAGAATTTGTTATTTTATTTTTTTAGCTCTGGTAGACAGCGCGTCGTAGAACTTCTCAACACAAGGTTCCCTCTGTCCATACTAGATCGCAAAAAGAGCGAAGCTGGGAAGGGAAATATCCCTAATCTATCTTATAAGTCGTTGTGTTTAGGAAATGGAAAATGAGTTAAGATACTTCGTCCCCATTAAGACCGTTCCCCACTGTCGGCTGCATTCTCGAAGCATTGCTTATTGAGGGGCGGAATTCAACGCCGCTTTGCCTTTATACCAGAGGAAGAAAATGAAAATATTAGATATTTTATTCTCCCAAGTGGGAATTGAACCCACAACCGCTTACAGTCGCACACTAGCGCCCGTGCGCCATCACGGCCTTAAATAAAATATTGCCACATATAAAAACTTTTTGAAAGCAATTTAGATTCTAACATTTAAAACAGTTAAAATTTAACCTTTATATACATAAGCATACATAAATATATAAGGAATGTAATATAAATTTTATACTTTCTGAACTGCAAAGTACTCTGTTCCCTTAATTTCCGTAGGGCAAACTGGCCAGTACCGAGACTCGCGTAAAGTATGGACATGGCATTTAATTATCAACGGGCTTTTACTGTCGCCGTTGTAATGAATACGGTAATCGACATTTTTTATATATATTTATTCATTTGCTTATTTTTTTATTTATTTAGAGACATTATATGTTTA
>DWAN01006291.1:0-10565 GCA_018230445.1 Heliconius hewitsoni | reverse complement strand
TATTCTAGGCCGGGATCACACGGCAAGAGAAAGGCAAGAGAGATGTTATGTTAAATTAAAAATAAGATATGCCACTTGATGTGGATTCAAATAAAAAAAAATTATCTCAATATCTTAACACAGTTTAACTTATCACGCACTTAAATCTATCTTTAAGAAAAATTATGAAAAATATAATCTATAGAAAAATAATGAATCACGATTCTCCAAGCATTATATCATTATGTTGAATCACCTCGGCCTGCAAGTGACGACGGAGTTTCGTTCGCAAGAGCACGTCTGCTCGCAGCCGATGTGCCAACTCTCGCCCACCGGGTACGTGTCGTTGCCGTATCGACATAGCTCCATTGGTGGTTTTGGTTCTAGAAAAACGTGTTAAATATTAGATAATCAGGTCAAAATTTAATTAGACCTAAGTGTTAAGTTAATGCATACATATATACATTAATTCCAGTTTCCATTGCGAAAGAGTAATGAGCTTAGGCAGAACGGATTCTTTTTAAATAAAATGAGTTTACATTTCCAGCAACAAAGAGTTTTGTAATTTATTTCCTCCACTCTCTCTAGAACTTTTTAACTCTTTGTGCTCGCTCCATCTAAACATGTCGTACTTACCAATTCCCATACAATGATTTTTACATTACATAAAACATTTAAAGCGGTGAGATTAAATATTTTTCCTTCAAACATCTTAAATTTATATTCTAAAAAACACGTAAACACCAACAAGCCTATTATTAAAACAATAACTAACAGATTTCAACACATTACCTCCATTGTTATTAACGCATGCGACGATGGAGCAGCAGTCGTCCACCGGAGACTCGAAGCAGAGGGGGTCGTTGAGGCGTCTCCCGCTACGTATGAAGGGGTGCTTGCACCTCGGCGAACACTCGAACGCCCCGGTTGGTGTACATTCACATGTCTCTTCGCAACCACGGTCTATGTGTTCGCCGACCTAAATTTATTTAAATTGATAAATATATTGTTGATAATAAAAAAAAAATAAAGATTGAGACAGTTTGTAAAATAAGGTTTTCATCATAAAAATTACATTACAGTGTATTAATTTATTTGAAAGAATAGAACAAATAAATGCCACAATATCAATTTTCAGGTAAAAAATATTGATAATTCTGCTAGATAAATGAAAATTTTTAATAAAATATTTATCTATTTACTTTCATGCAACAACTAAATAAAAATATTTGTACTTCTATCTCAATCAAATACATAATTGAAGTCTCACCTTATATGTCACCCCACCTTCCTTACATGTCTCTATTTCTTCAGATTTATCAGAACTTAGCAGTGGATTAAAAGGTTTTTGTAAGTTAGAGTAAAACTTTTCGGGGATTTGTTTATTTCTGGAATTAATACCATAATCCCTCGGTGATTCCTCTTCATCTTCATCTAAATTTACATCACTAAGATCATCAATCGTCTTCTTGATTCCTTTTGTTTGATTATGCAATACATTTGCAAAGTTTTGTAGTTCATCTACGCTTAAATTAAGCAGTCTTGGCTTAGGCTTGGCAGCTTCCTCGGTTACTTCATTGACTTCGGTTGTAATTTGTACTTCAGTTTTGTTTATATGATTTTCTTCAGCTTTTGGTGTAGATCGTGTAGGACTTGGAGTAGTCGAAGTGATCTCTGCATCAGGTACCATCGACGGTAAAGATGATGCTACGTCTTCATCTTCACCGGTTAATTTACCTATGAAACGAAAAATACTTTATTGAATAGATATTTTTTGGGTTTTATACGAAAAAAGAGAAATATGTGATATAAATATGAAAAACTTTTACAAAATCACAACAAATGTTGTAAAGGTTTTTGGTTTAATAGTGACTTGTAATGATAGTAAATTATATATATTGAAAAGCTTCAGGCTAAAGTTGGTCACTCGTACACTTACTGACTATACATATAATCTAATAGAAACCATTCGACTTTCCAATCCTTTAAATTGTTTATAGAAGATATATTTAGCCATTTATTTTAATAACAAATTTAAACAATGACGTCGGGACGTCCATAGTCCCAATAACGTAACTATTATTAAAAAAATTATAAAGTACTTACAGTAAATAGTATTTACCGGTGTTGAGTGTATGAAGAGATAAAATTTCAGATTTTATAAAATAACGAGGGTCAGGCTGTTATGGGCTCTCCCGCTTTTATAAATAAATAAATTCTATAAGAGCCAAAAAAAACATAACTAATTGTGTCCATATACGCATTTCAATATGAACCAAGTGTAAATTAACACAACATAAATTGACTCATCTACATACATAAATATAATGTTAATAACAAATATACTGCTACTCTCAAAAAGTCAATATCAGCTTATAAATTAAAACTTTATGTTAAATGGTTAAATAAGCCTAAACACCAAAGAATAAACGTTTTAAATAGACTTCAGTTTATTTAAACATTTAATAAGATTAGGACGTTTACCATATTCTTCTGATAAATATAAATAAGTATGTAATTCATCTATATATATAGATGATATCAGCAATAAATTGTGCAAACAATCTAAAGTTATATACAGCCTATATTATATTAAACGTTGTTAAAACTACTATACCAATAAATCCTACGTAGATCCTGCGTCCTCTCTACAAATAATACCTAATAGCTATACGTCCATTTTACAACTTCAGATACGACGCGACCTCAATCGTCACGGTCATCAAACTAGGTTAGATTAAGGACGCCAAAAGCTCTGAGCTCTACAACCGGTTAAGCTACAGTATCGCGTTATATTTACGCATAATACAGTGATTTATTTGAAATTTATAGTTTGTAATGTTTGTATTTAAATAAAAAAAATAAATATAAAACATAGTGTAGTTTATAAAATAATATACTATTTTTATAATTTCATTTATTTTCACATACAAAATTTTAATAATATACTTATTATTTTTGAGTCACAATTTTTTTTCGATTCTTTATTTTTTGACCCTACAGATAAATACAAGGTTATTCATTTTGTATGAATTTAAAAACTACATAAGAATTCCATATTTAACAAAAAAGCCTAATCCGAATTTAAACCCACAACTTATAGCAATTGATAGAAACAAATTTACGTACATTTACGACCTTAATCTTTGTAACTTAGAAACTAGGTCAGGCAAAGGACGCTAACGTTGCGAGAACCGGCTGATCAATGTTTACATTGTAAAACTCCGCAACCCATTCACTACATCGTACCTTAATTACGAAATACTGTAGTGACTAATAGGCTTAGATGCTACCAAACTATGTTAAACGTGGCTTCGTTACTTAAGAACTTTGATAATAAGAAGAATATGCATGTAACTATATAGTATAGAACTATAGAGTATATTATAAAGTGAAGAAAATATATGTTTTTTTCAAATTCAAAATTTATATGTTAAAAAATAATGTAGATAAGAAAGACGTGATTAATAAAAATATTTTATGGTTGTATGGAAATCAATATAAGAGATCAATAAAAAGTCGCCTTACTAAATTTTTCTAATATTATTTTTATTTTATATTCTAATATTTTAAGTTTGTTTACAAAATAATATAAGCTAATCTTCGCTCTGATACCAATGCAAAAGCGCGGCGTTGAGTTCCGCCACTTAACACGCAATGCTTCAAAAAATCGGTGAAAAGTGGAGAATGGAGCGTCTTAGCATTAGGTTCCCTCTGCCTACCCTGGTATATGCGGGATACACCGTGAAGTGAAAAAGAAACCGACAAAGCAACGTTGCAGTTTCACTCAATTTTCCATTATACAAAACGCTTATGGCTTCACAATGCAACTACCTATATTATGTTCGTAATTCACTGTTACATAAACGACTTGAGCATCCGGCTGTTTCACTTGTTTTACAACTTGACTCTTAACAAAGAGTTGTTACTGAGAAAAATAATAAATCATTTAAATTTATAAAGAAATTCGTATTTTTTAAAGTTGATTTCGAGACATTGTGTTGAGTGCCAAAATTCAACGCCGTGTTTTGACTTTTGTAACCAGAGCGAGGTAATGAAAATAATTAATTTCTTTGAGCGGTAATCGAACCCACAAAAGTTATATTTACAACCAGAACGAACCGACATGCATTTTTGTAAGAAGAGAAAATACAAACAAAATATTTTTTTCTTAATCTAAAAGTAAAAAAGAAAAACAAGTTTTTAATGTATAGAAAAATAAACATAAACTTGTTATTAAGAAAATATTAAAAGAGAATGATTATGCTGACTTTATATTGTGTTCCATATTTTTTTTAAGCGTTTATTCACCTATAAACCGCTCACAAGGAAATCCGCTTGGACTCAACTTCGTACAACAGGTGCAACCGGTACATCGCATCCTTATTATCAGTAGATTTATTACTTAACTATAAATTATTCATGATTTTATTACACTTTATTCATTATAACTGAACCGGATAGACTTAAAGCTACCCGTCCTATGAAAATGTATATGTTTTTTTAATGTTAATATGTTTCTATAGAAGGTTATCTACGTAATTTATTATTTATTATTTCTATGTCAATTATATATTGAATATTTTTTACGTTATAGCCCATTCATTAACTTCAAGCTTTGGATCATTAAAATATTTAAACAATATGGTATCATAAGGTTTATTGGTTTAGCAAGTGAATACTAAAATGTTAAAAATTATTAGGCTATTATTTTAGTAATATTTTATACATAAATACAGATATTATCTTACAAATGGTAAACAAAAAAAAACAGCTCGCCGCTCATCCGAACACAGCACGCCGAATTCTGGAGACAATGCGTGTTGAGTGGCGGAGCTCAACGCCGAGCTTTGCCTCGACACCAGAGCGAAGAAATAAAAATATAAACTTAAATAAATATTTCGTTGAGTGGAGATCGAACCCACAACCAGTCGCTATTACAGTTGCCTCACACAGTGGTAAACAATACAATTATTTCAACAATTTAATTTATTTTATCTACAATACCCGTTTGTTAACCGGTCATGTCAATGTTATGGTACACTTTCGCTCAGTCTCAATCTTAATTTATTCGGCCAATCGCATGGAAACCGTTAAATAGAACAAGGTCGTTCTACAATGGTGTTTGGATCATCAATGTACAGCGATTGTATCAATATGGAATAAATTAAATTGAGCCTTAATTTGTTTTTTTGAATCGAAATATGTTTATTTTATTTATCTGTGCCGATCGAAAGAACAGACAATAAAAGAATAAAGAAATAGCAATGTATATACAGAATATAAATAAAAAGAAACATAATATCTATGTATGCAGTATACAATCATGAAGACCTAATGTGAAATGGCAGTTTTTAATATTTTCCTTCACATATGGAAAAAATTATAAAGTAAACGAAGATATTATAATTAGGTACTTTTGATCTAACATGAATTATTTATTTTTGTGTTTTTCTAAATTATTGGGCACTAAATATTACTACCACTGATTTAAGTTCATCTCAGAGGTATCTTTGAAAAGCATAAAAGGTTACCGTTCAAAGTGTTTACATGATTAAATTAATTATATATTTTTTATTTATTCAATCTAGCGCTCGTATTATTCTTAAAGAGCTGTAGATCGTTAGACGTTACGCACGACATCCTTCGATTATGTCAATGCCTGTGTTACGTATTGTTTCACTTAATTGTTCTGCAGTCTATGATCTATATCTAAACATCAGCAAATTTGTGATGAAAAGTGATGTAATGGTGTTAAATAATACTTTAAAAAATGGTAACTTTTAACAAAAGGTTTATAATTATAAATGCTGTCTGTCTGTCAATGTATTATTTATTGAGAAAGTGATTCGTGGTCAACTTGCACATACGGAACGTTATAATAAGACAGAATGAAATGACAGATGGAATCTTCTGTTACCTGATAGTAATAAAAAAGAATAAATAATTAAAAATACCTATGTAAATAACTCTTAACATTGTGGTTGTATCTACTTATAAAAAATGGTAAAAACTTGATTACTTCGGTATAAAGTTCGCAAAATGCGAAATATATATCTTGTATATTATTATCATATGAAGACAACACAGGAAACACGTAATCTACTTTTTTATTTATTAAATTTACTTAATAAATGTAAATATACACGTACAGGTCCATGTATACCTGAATTTTTCTTGTCGAGCTCTTCGCTAATAGGTAGTGAATTCTAGTCACGTTCTTTTATTGTATTTAATTATTGTTCCTCAAAAATTTGTAAAACTCACTCAAATAAAATATATATTTTTTCATGTTGATACACTTTCCCGCCATTACATTTGTCAACATTTTCACTAGACTAAGATTAAATATCATACAGCTTAGAATTTATTTGCTTATATTTAAATATTTTCTTATGGTAAATTTAATATTATAATGATATATTATATTTAACCTTAATATGAAAATTTTCTAATGTTGGTCGCAATTAAAATTATATACTATGAATAAATATTTATTATAAATATTTATTTATATTAATTCTGTGCCTTTGTTAAATGTATATATTTTTTTCTTAATTTTCTAACCACGATAACCGATTAGTGTTCTATACGTATAAAAACTTTTAAATCTTTTTATCAAGCAAAGGCAGGTAGATTTTACTGATTGTACAGTGTTATAGTTACGGCAGATTGTAGCAGCAAAAAAAACTAATAAAGCAACTTTACAAAAAACACCGGAATGTGTTGACTGTTGGTCCTCCAAATGCGGTGAACTCACGACTCCACGAAGGTTCCGCCACGTCAAATTTTTTATTTCTTTTCCTTTGCTTGAAACGATATAAATAGTATGGATTTGCTAGAAAACTATATTAAAATACTTTAATAAACTAGTATTACCTATTATAAAGACATCAATGACTAGTTTTTTATCTTGAAATAAATAGAAAAATAAGGTTCTATAAGTCATTTCACAATATAGAACTTAGAAGTTCGAAAGCTATATATTTAAAATAAGGATCTAGTTATTTAATTTAATTTTATTGTCAATTTTAAATTTATTATAGATTATTAAATAATAATATCTTGATAATCGTAAAAAATTACAACGTATTAGTAACGTTAAGTTAACGTACAATATTAAACAAAACATAAATACATACGTCCTAATATCCATATTTCAGTGCCCACATTTATGAATCACTTGTGGACGTTGAGACAACCTCTGCCTTTAAATAAATATATGATCTTTACAAACAGGTTTTTGTTATTTCCAATAAACGCTATATAACACGCTCATATTATGACACATTAACTATTTAAATGGCTATAATTATACATATTTATTTAAAGCAAGGTTTGAATTCTTGTTTGTATGAAAAATAAAATTATGTAATACCTAATTTTTTTTTTGAGATTTAATTTTTTTTTCGTCAACTTCGAATTTTCAAGGCTTTGCTTGTTGAGTGGCGGAACGCATAGCCGTGCTTTTAGCTTAGTACTAGAGCGAAGAAATGAATATATTAATAACTCGAGTGGGAATTGGACTCACAATCGTCGCGTTACATCCACCCGCCAGTGCCCTTGCCCCACAACGGCCTCTTTAACTTTAAAATCTCTCCATATTTTTTCACTGCATACCAAAAACTTGTTTACACGGTTCGAAATTATGGTGCGAAACAGTTATGGTAATATCTAAAAAATAATTGGCCACGCCGTACTTTTATTATTTTACTGTGACGATTTAATTTCAAACGAATTAGTTATATTTAAAATTTAAATGGAAAAACTAGGTGGTCTACATATTAAAATGCGTTTATTGTACACAAATGTGGACCGTGCAGTTTTAATATATATATGTTTTGTTATTATGAATATTTAGTCCCGTTTCGCGTTAAGTTAAGGTATAAGTATGAGGTGTTAGTTATAGCTAACGTGACCAGACGTCCCGTTTTAAACGGGACGTCGCTAGTGTGTTGGCTTGTGAATCATGCTGCCGGGACGTACAAATGCCCCGTTTTTTTTCGGAATGGTAATTTTGGTCGTTTCTCCGTGATTATCGCTATTTTTAAAACAACGAAAGTATTAAATTATTTATTAAAGCCTTTATTATCCTATAAACGATAATATTTCTAAAAAAACGGAAGCCACCCTGCAATGTCCCGTTTTGAGCCGACAGAAAAATGGTCACGCTAGTTATAACTGTGACGCAGTTATATGTTATACCGACATCGCATTTCTACCTTATTAGTAGCAATTATGACGGTTTTTATTTAGAACTTTATTTAATTTTAAAGAGCTTGAATTAGTATGAATAATAAAATAATACTTACTCAAGGTTAAGGTACATAAATTAACATAATTTTCAGAGCAGCATATAGTATTCAAATTTAAGATAATAATCTGGATTTTCATTTTCATAATTACAGCTGATGATATTATAATATTTGTGTGTGCCAGTCCAGTAGCACGCAGTGTTAACGCGACAGGTTGTGAGTTCGATGAGATTCACAGGTTCCCTCTGCCTACCTTCCTGCGTACGTGATAGAGCGTGAAGCTGATTATTATTTTTTATATTTATACTCACTAAGCTCAGTATCGCAGTCCGTATACTCGTGGTTGCAATCGACCGTGTACGCGATCGCGCCGGCCACAACCGCGCAGAGCAGCGCCAATGCGCACGCGCCCCTCGCCATCACCTCGCCATCTGTTGGAAGTAATTATATCATTTATAATTATAACAAATCTATATACATACAAGTTGGTTGGTTTTACTGACCCAATTCTTTTTTTATTATTATTTACTATTTTAAGGTCTACATCATTATAAATTTTGAGACCAGTCGTGGCGCTTGTGCCCAAGCGTAACAGATTGTGAGTTTGATTCTCACTAGAGGAAATTTAATATTTAAATTTTTTCGCTTTGGTAAGCAAAGTTTTGCAAAGCGTGGCGTTGAGTTCCGTCACTCAACACGCAATGCCTCCAGAGTTCGACGGAAGTGGGAAACGAAAAGTCTTAACACTAAGTTTTCTCTGCTTACCCCGCTGAGTGCGGGATACATCGTGAAAAAAAAGCTAAAAAAAAAAAAATATTACGTATTATGTGAGATGCCTCAATATGGTTCAAGATATTTTAGCGCACTTGTTACGGAAATGTATAAAATTCCATACAATATTAAAGCTTTACATTGTTGGACCAAAATAATTTATGCTTGAAAGTACCGTTTGATCGTAAATCTTATTTCGATAAGTTTTGTAGAACCCGAGAAGATATATTTATTAATCACAATTAAAATTTCTGGTTATGACGGTATAATAAATAAACTTTAAATAACTTTAATTAATGGGGCCACTCATGGCGCAGGTGCATAAGCGTGCACCTGTAAACGCGACAGATTGCGGGTTCGATTATCACTCGAGAAATTTTCAAATTAAATATTTTCATTTCCTCGCTCTGGTAGTCAAGGCAAAGCGCTGTACTAATGTTTCGCCACTTAACGCGCAATTTCTCTAGAATTCGGCGGTAAGTGCGGGAACGAGAATGTCTAGACAGAGTTAACAGTAACATAGTCCTAACACTAGGTTCCCTCTCTCTACTCTGTTATATGCAGGATGCAGCGTGAAGCTACAAAACATTCTTTAATTAAGGAAAGGTTATAGGTTTGCTCCCACTCAAGGAAATTAAATATTTATTTAAATGAATATTCTCATGTCTTCTCTCTGGTAACGAGGCGAAGCACTTCATTCCACCACTCAACACGCAATACCTCCAGAATTCGGCGGAAAGTGGGGAACAGAGTATCTTAACACTAGGTTCCCTCTGCTATATCCTGCTATATGAAGGATCCAGCGTAAAGCAGTTGTTTTTAAAGTTTTTTTTATTTAAAAATATTTTTTCTCAACCAATATGTTATACTCTATATTGTAGAGAAAGAAAATGGTAAAGGAATAAATGTCAAATTCCTAAAAAAATATCATAGATACATATCTATTTTATTTTTCGAAAATTAATAAAACTTACATTAATATAAACGGAACTATAACATACACCTAATATATGAATTACAAACAAACAATCATACAGTTATATATACTTCGTAGGGTATGGACGCAACGCAAGACAAATTTCGTAACAGTAAGCATTGTTTGTGTATGAATTTGAATGTATTACGAATTGCTTTCTTTAAAGCCCGCATATAGAAACTATTATGTCAAGAAGAAATCGTGTTCTTGTAATTCTTTTACTTTAAAAACTCTATGCATATACTGTGGTATTGGCAAAAACGATGGTCGTAAAAATGATAGCATTCGTTAACCTAACGTATTTGATTTAAAGTTTTTAGACACATGTATAAATAATAATATGTGCCAGTCGGGTGAACGGAGGAAAAACGGAGTGTCGTAACACTATGCTCCCAAATTGTATCTGCCTTTTCTGCTCTATTCGTAAGAAAAATAGCATTTTATATTTCTCCAAATGGTAATCAAACTAACAATATCGCATAACCAAACCACTTTCGATTTACGCCTACATGTGCCGGTTTTTAATTATATATATATTTTTTTTTTTATGGAAAAGACACGGCAAACGAGCGTGCGGGTCACCT
>DWAN01006290.1:0-10567 GCA_018230445.1 Heliconius hewitsoni | reverse complement strand
ATATAAATTTAAGTAAATATTTCATCTCCTCGAGTGGGGATCGAACCCACAACACTCACACTTTGTGCCACTGCGCCACGACTGGCCTCACATGGACATTAGTATTAAAAAGACATGGATAAGACGTCTCAGTAGTCTTTCTGTTTGTTCCACAAAATTTTAAATATATATTCGAGTATTTTTTTCTATAATACTTAAATTTACTTTATTATAGGTACTAGTAACAAAACCAGATTTCTACAATGAAGAAACAAGAAAAAATCTATTCGCAACGCTCTCGGAGCTTATCTCGCTTAACATCGTTCCCATAGTGAACACTAACGACGCAGTTAGCCCGCCGATGTACATACACGACGATACTGTCGTACCAGGGACTGGGAAGAAGGTATTTTTGTATAATTGTTTTGGTTTGTGAGGAAATGTGGTACTTTTTCAGGTTGTTAAAAATACTTAAGATAGAGAATTAGACTTATCTCGGCGTTTAGTTACACGATTGACAGTGTAGAATAAAGTGTTTTGACTGTATGCCCCGTATTTACAAACTGATATCAACTCTGACATCGATCTTAAAATGTCGTTTTAATAATCTATGAATGAAAACGGAATCTAGCATGCTCGAAACGCCATAATAAAAGAATTGAAATCAAATAAAAATGGCAATATCTGATAGTTGAGAGCGATATAGGTTCTCTCTGCTTACCTTCTATATGCGAGATAACGCGTCAAGATGAAGAAGAACGATTCTTATTGTTTTCATACTTTTAAAACATGATTGACGCAATTTAAATCCAATACTGAAGATTAACTGAATTATTATTGAGTTTCCTATGATTTAATAAGTTGATTTAAAAATCGCATAATATATAATCAGTAATTAACTTCATTTTGTAGACAATATGAAGGTAATGTAAATCCTAGAATAACTGTTAATGATATTAAAAATGTTAATTAAATAATATCCCGTTATTATGGAGTTCAGACCCTCGTATATATTTAAACAAATATCAGAGAGCTTTTAAACCGTAAAAGTGTCAAAAATTTAAATAAAATGTATATAGTTAGGAGGCTAAATCTAAAATATAAGCAGTCATAGTGGCCGCAGATTAAACTTTATGGTTACGACGTGAAGCTTTCATGCGTTATGGGCTCGCTCTATTTCGAATAATGTGCCACTGAAATGTGTCCTAGAGTATCTCCTAACTTATTGACATTGCTACAGTTTATGATTTAGAATCAATCATCGTTATACTAATTAAAAAAAACTTAAAAATGGTTTTGAATATGGTAAAACACTTTCTTCTGAAATCTCAATCCATTTATTTCAATGTAAAAAATATTATTCGAGACCATCATGGCGCAGTGGAACGGAGTCTGAATGCCAACGAGATGGTTGTGATTTCTATAGTTGGATTTTTATGATAATCGCTCTGGTAGATAAAGAATGAGAAATTAAGTAACTTATTACTAGGTTCTCTCAGCCTCCCCTGCTATATGCGGGATACGGCGTAAAGCTAAAAAATAGTCGGTGTTAATATTTTTTAATAATATTGTTTCTAGGGCATTGGTATTAAGGATAATGACAGTCTATCTGCTTTGCTAGCGGCTGAAATTCAATCTGATCTTCTGATTATGATGTCTGACGTTGACGGCATTTACAACAAGCCACCTTGGGAAGATGGTGCCCGTATGATGCATACTTACACATCCAAGGAAAAAGATCAAGTACAATTTGGTCAGAAATCTAAAGTAATTATATATTTATATCTTTAATTATTAAATGTGTTCTAGTTAAAATTTTTAAATTATATTATTATATTATTGATGTTTGTTCCATTTTCACAATAAACAATTAAACGGATTTAGATGAAACTTTACAGTAGTATAGCTTATACTTCAGAATAACAAATACGCTACAATTTATGCAAAGGTTTTGTACGATTTGGCTATGATATAGCAATAAGTTTTA
This sequence comes from Heliconius hewitsoni, assembly GCA_018230445.1. Taxonomy (NCBI): domain Eukaryota; kingdom Metazoa; phylum Arthropoda; class Insecta; order Lepidoptera; family Nymphalidae; genus Heliconius; species Heliconius hewitsoni. Next base: position 8,601 of record DWAN01006290.1, on the reverse strand, counting down.
ACAGGCGAAGCTACGCATCGATCGCTAGTAGTAAATGAACCAATAATTTCTTTTACCAGGTTGGTACTGGAGGTATGGACTCAAAAGTCAATGCAGCGACATGGGCAATGGCACGTGGAGTTAGTGTAGTAATTTGCAATGGAATGCAGGAGAAAGCTATTAAAACAATAATAAGTGGTCGTAAAGTTGGTACTTTTTTCACTGATAGCCCCACTATTCCATCTGCTTCTGTAGACGTAATGGCCGAAAATGGTGAGTATCCACTCACTTATTATAATTTCAGGTCCCATTCATTCATTAATTCTATGAGAGTGTTCAAGTTGTTTAAAATATATACAACGTCTTTTATTTTATAAATTGATGGTACTTAAAATTTAAAATGTTGTTTTCAACTTTTGGTTATAGAACATATTATTGGAATTTTATAAAGCTGTACACATCGTAAAGCATTATTAAATTCTATCTTATATTCATTTTTGGGAAGCATATTCAGTGTAGATGGAAGATACGATATGGATGTGGTAGGGCGTGTGACAGGCGTATTAATGCCGGTAACAGGATCAACGAAGCCTTAGCTGCACTGATGAGACGAAACGTCAGCACAGCTACACGTTTGGCCCTACACTATGCGTTGTTGGTACCGACGTTGTTATACGGCAGCGAAACGTGGGTATTACTGAAGAAGAATGAAAGAAAGATGAATGACGTGGAGATGCGATTAGGATATGCGGAGTCGAACAAAGTAACGTGCTCAGCAGGTTTGGGTACATCGAACGAATGAGTGATGAAAGAATGGCAAAAAAATGAATGATTTATGATGGAAAACTGAGTGGAAAGAGAGGTAGGGAGAGACATCGGTTGACCTTTTTAAAACACAATATCAAAGATACTGGAGGAAGGTAACGTATTATACGTACTTTATAAGTACAAAGACCCCCCGGAGGATATGTAAGAAGAGTTTGATGACAGTGGACGAGGTGAAAGAGGTATGCGGGGATCGTTCTCTCTGACTACTCCGCTAGGATCTGTATCACGCTGTCGTGAAGCTACATTATATTAGATTAGATTATTACCTTATATTTATCAATGTAGTATTAATAAACGTACGGTAGAGTTAAAACATTGATAAACTTGAGCCAATTCTTTTTATGCAGTTACTTTGAAATGACTTTAACTGTGAGTCTAGTTGTGGTGCAGGGGTACAAAGTGTGATAGTAACCCTCCTCTACCTGCTGTGTGCGGGATACAGAGTAAAGTTAAATTAAATTAAAAATATACAAAAAATATGACTGTTTTTTTTCTATTTAGTGCATTTTTTTTATTTATTACTTTGCAGCCCGTACTGGTGGAAGAGTTTTACAAAAATTGTCACCGGCTGATAGAGCATCAGCTATTCATAATTTAGCTGATCTATTATTAGACAAAAAAGATCAAATACTTGAAGCAAACGCAAAAGACTTAGATGAGGCTACTAAAAATGGACTTGAAAAACCTTTATTGAACAGACTCTCTCTAAGTCAAGGAAAATTAAAAACTTTATCGATAGGTTTAAAGCAAATAGCTGATTCGAGTTACGAAAATGTAGGACGAGTAATACGAAAGACAAGGCTGGCGGAAAATTTAGTACTTCAACAAGTGACGGTTCCGATAGGAGTATTATTGGTTATATTTGAATCTAGACCAGATTCATTGCCACAAGTAGCTGCATTAGCTATGGCGTCTGCTAATGGTTTGCTTTTAAAGGGTGGAAAGGAAGCAGCTTATTCGAATAAAGCTTTAATGGAACTGGTCAAAGAATCTTTAAAGACTGTCGGAGCTGAAGACGCGATATCATTAGTTTCTACAAGGGAAGAAATCAGTGATTTATTGGCCATGGAAAAGCATATTGATTTGATCATTCCTAGAGGATCTTCTGATTTAGTCAGAAGCATTCAAAAACAATCTCAACATATTCCAGTTTTAGGCCATGCTGAAGGTATTTGCCATGTTTACTTAGACAAGGATGCTGATTATGCCAAAGCTCTTAAGATTGTACGAGATTCTAAATGTGACTATCCAGCTGCGTGTAACGCGATGGAAACATTATTGATCCATGAAGATCATGTTTCGGGCTCATTATTTACTGAAATTTGTAATGTGCTCAAACATGAAGGTGTGAAGATACATGCTGGACCGAAACTTGCAACCCATTTAACTTTCGGACCACCACCGGCAAGGTCTATGAAACATGAGTATGGTGCACTGGAATGTTGTATTGAGATTGTGAAAGACATGGAAGATGCTGTTGATCATATACATAAGTTTGGAAGTTCACACACAGATGTCATTGTTACGGAGAATGGTAGGAATAACATTTTTATGATTACTGTAATAGTACCTTTTGTTTACTTAATTTGTAATTAACTAACAAAATATTTTGTTAATGTCCACGGGGTGTCAAATAAAATGACATAAGCATATTATATTAATTTGTTTAACATTTTCAGAAAACACTGCCAAACAGTTCCTCGGTGCAGTAGACAGCGCTTGCGTCTTCCACAATGTGTCGTCGAGATTTGCTGATGGTTTTAGATTCGGCCTAGGCGCTGAAGTTGGAATTTCCACCGCTAGGATACACGCAAGAGGTAATAATAATATATTGGCATATAATATAATGTATGTTTAGGTACATATATTTAATATATTGTACGACATATAATATGAAACACGATTAATATTATTATTCATTCATAATTAAATATATTCATAGGTCCAGTTGGAGTAGAAGGACTTTTAACAACAAAATGGATTTTAGAAGGAACAGACCATACTGCTGCGGAATTTAATGAAGGAAAACGGAATTGGCTTCACGAAAAGTTATCAACTAATTGACTAATTCGAATATTTGCTAAATTGTGGCGAAATTTACGCAAAAATCACTAAAATATATAAATCGTTATTCACCTGTAATTTTAAATGAAATTTAGTTTTATGGAAATATTGCTGAGTGAACATGGACATAATGGGACTCGAACCCGCACTGTTGAAATGCATCTAAACGCGAGTTTTAGATCTCCAACGTTAAAATTTTAATACGAATATCTGACAAGTTAATATAGTTTATTTGTGTATTCTTTATGTTAGTTATTGTTTTTAATTTATAATATGGAAAAAGCTTCAATTTGCTTAAAATATTACGTATTTAGATTAGTACATATTTATTTATGTGACACATAGTTTAATTAAGTTTTAATAACTATTAGCACCATTAGCTAAATGTAAATAATCTTTAAATAAATAATTTTAAGAAAAAATATATCTTTTACTATATTAGATACTTTATCGTTCATATATTATCATTATTATCTCTTTTACTTTAAATATATACTCAACTCAATGACATTCAACTAAGCTCAAAATATATCAAGTTTAATAACAATCTGCCCACTGTACTCTGTTGGATGTTATTGGATATAATATGATAGCCAATTTGAATTCTATTTAGAAAGTTTTGATAATATTTCAGTTATCTTTCCGTTCATAATTCATAAGAAAAGTTGTTAGGGATAAACTCGGTCCGATCTAACGCATATATTTAAATATCAGGATATCGGTGGCTTTTTGCAACATTATTATAATTTGTTATAGCAAGGATGAGATGAGATTAGATTTTACTGACATTTTATACAAATTTTGTTTTTATGTTGTTAAATATTGTTTATTCTCTTGATATCTCGTTACGTTTTCCATTTTCCCACCCATAAAATAAATAAAAAAAACACGTACACGTTTTTAAATTATCTTGAGTTACTACTGAACCTAAAGTGAGAATGACATACATATACGTCCATTTACCTATATAGGTATAAGCAATTAGTTTTTTTTTAAGCTTCACGCTGTCTCGCGCGTAGCAGGGTAATCAGCGGGAACCTAGTGTTAATATTATTGATACTCCGTTACCCACTTTTCGCTGAATTAGCCTTTTATTAGCCTCAATAAAATTAGTTAAATATTCTTATTAACAGTTACATGGCACAGTTACATACAGGGCATAGTGAAGCAGCGTGTGAGCTCGATAGCCACACAGAGGAACGGGTACCGTCCCGTTAAAGACATTTTTGGTCGGTTCATTGATATCGCAATATCAAATTAGGCAGATTCGTTCTGTATTTTAATTATTTTAATTAACCTGCGCTGGTTTTTAAATTCGCTATATGAAGAGAGTGTCTCGACACTCCAACCAGAGTGAGTGGACGGGCTTTACGGTATAAAGGTAAAGGTAAAAAAGGCATAAATTACAATAATATATTTTTTAGATGCAAGAAGATACTTAAAAGTGCATTACGTAAAATTATAGTAGAGATTGCATTTTCGATTCGGTTTAGATGGAATACTTGATGTGGTATGTAATATTTTTTCAACATGCCTCGGATAATTTGTAGGACTTAGGAATCGTTTTATTCCCACAAAACTCTGTCACGAATATATAATTATTTTTAAAATAATACATTACTTTTCTACATATTTAAATTGTAGAAAATATGGCTTAAATGGCTATATATACACTATACATACATGCATACATACATACATACATACACATATATATATATATATATATATATATATATATATATATAGTAACGGCTGTCTAAAACTTACAAACGCAGAAATAAAAAAAACAACAAAAACACCATCGACCAACTAGTGCCTAAGTGTTGAATAAATGAAACTGAATGTTGAAAACAAAACAATTTACTAGTTACATAAATTATTAATTTAATTTCCTTTGGCTGAGCAGCGTTCACCAAAACGTTGTGCCACCGTGCATGTTATGACGTTTGCGTTCAACTAATCTCACATTCGGAGGTAACAAATCTTCTTCAGTGTAACAATTTATTTCGTGCATGCCTGTCACCTTCTATGCTATGTGCATTGTGTGAATATATTCAAATCTCTAATGTGAAATCATTTACACAATTTAGAATAATTAAAAATTCCTTTTTAGAGTTCTGTACCTCAAAAGTCAAAAACGGAGGATCACGTTCCGTCTATCCGTTTGTCAAAATAATTTATCTCCAGATCGCTTGTAGGTATCAAGCTGAATTGAATACTTCGTTAGTTCGTTACTGTCTACTCAATAACTTGAAAAATAAGTACTTTTCATACATTCAAAATATAAAATTCTCACTTCTTAGATCATGAGATAGAAGGCTTGTATTAGACAATAGAAGCATGCAATCAAAATATATAAAAAATAAATGACAGAAATCAGATCCAGTTTCTACGATGGTTTGTAGAACTATCCAAATACGTCCGTATATTCAATAAGGCATAGCCATAAATATTACCGTTTATACCAATAATCTTTATCGTACTGCTGTCTTATTGATATCACTCTTCATATGAAAAATGAAAACGACTGTGATTTCCTCGAAGAACTAAGAGTGCTAGCGTTAAACCGATTTCGCAGTATAAGGGCAACGGTTTGAATGGAAATGTCGTATTAAGTGAAACTTTTCATCATATCTTCCCTGTCTAAAATAAATCCGCCGTTGATATTGACTTGCTTTGAAGATAAATTTGGTTAAATTGTTTTCTCTTTGTACGGTAACCTCTTAATGAAATTCTAAACTAGATATATTATGTTACATAAATATATTATATATTGAGATGCGAAGCTTGTGGTTTCGATCCCCTTTCGAGAGAATGTATTATTATTTATAAATATTTTCATTTCTTCGCACTGGTACCAAAGCAAAAGTCCGGCGTTAAGTTCCGCCACTCAACACGCAATGCCTCACATAATTCGGTAAAAAGTGAGGAACGAAGTGTTAACACTAGGTTTCCTTTGTCTACCCTGCTGTATGCGGAATACAGCGTGAAGCTGATAAAAAAATATATATTATGCTTAAGTTGCATGTTTGCTTAGTAGCTTTAACCTGCGGTATCGACCGCGTGGTCAAATGTAAATAGTTAGTCATTGTGTATGACACATGACACATCCTATATGCGGTGGGTAGCTCTGACTGCAGGTAGAGTGGGTTGCAGCAAACCGATTAATTACATGTAACATAATCAATAACTTTTCTCGATAACTGTACTATTAAAAAAACAATTCTATTATTTTCTTTCACAATTTTTTATTACAAAGCTGAGGAAAAAACTGGTCACGCGCAAGTGGGACTCGAATATCGAGGGTTCCCTATCATTTTTTTTTGAGGTACGGAACCCTAAAAATATAGTTATTTATATGGTGTTGAATTAATGTTTTTTTTCTCAATATAAAAATAAATAATACTTAGTATGTATGCAGAGGTACACAGTGTGACTGTAAAACCGACTGGTTGTGGATTCGATCCCCACTCGAGGAGATGAAATATTTACTTAAATTTATATTTCTATTGTCTCTGGTGTCGAGACAAAGCGCGGCGTTGAGTTGCCACTCAACAAATTTGCCTCCAAAAAATCGGCAGAAAGTGGGGAACGGAGTGTCTTAACATTAGGTTTAGATACAGTGTGAAGCTAATTTAAATTTTAATTTTAGAATGTAATAATAAGACTCACAATGAATGGTTAGGATTTTCTTTATTTGCTCTATCGATTTAGCCAGTATAATGTTTCACACTTTTCAAAGCAAGTTCTTTATAAATATTTTATGAAAGACTTTTAATAGTTATTTATTATAGGCAAGCTTATCCAGAATGCGAGATCCAAAAATTGTATTGGGCAAAAAAATCACGTTTTATATTTCATTACACATTATAAATGTTAAAAACATTTACTTAAATAAAGTCTAAAGGAAATAATTATATCAATATATATTATTCTCATATCTCAACTTACCTACTGTATGTTATTCAATATCTTTTAAGAATAATGAAAATGCCCTCGATTTTGTAAATGTTGTTGTCTTAAGAATCAGATTTCAAAAACAATTTGATTTCTAATTATTTCAGACATTGGAATTCTGAAAGGAAAAATGTAGGCGTGACCTAATTACTACTCCCGTATTGTCAAATAACGTGTAACAGGAACAATCCACGAGGTGTAAGCTGCTTTGCATTTGTGGAGTAAATACCAAAAGTAGAGCCAGAAAATAAAACGTATCATAAGTAATCAAAAACAAAAATAATCATAAAAATATATATCAATTCTTGCAAGTCTAATAACTTATACACTCATAATGCTCACTCTCGTCTATTGCGTTGAGTGTATTAACAATTAATTATTCCGTTACATGATGTAACGAGAATAGCTTTATGATTACAACTTCTTTTTATGTATGTGACATTCACATTTACATTTTTCTATTCTTGTACAGTGATCGTGTCAATTTTTTCTAAAAGTTTTAATAAATCGAATAAAAATAAAACATAAAGATGTAAGCACTCGTGACGTTGCTACCAGTACAAATCGGTGTAGTTATGTCAGATTAGGGACACGCTACGCCTCGGGCCTGTAGCCAAAAAGCAGTATTAACTGGCTAAAGCAAAGCAAGGAATACGAAGCGCGTCCAGCCATCAATACATCTACGTCATATGTATACACTCACGGAAATGCAATGCTCAGTTTACGCCTCGAGGACTTATTTGGTAATTAAAACAAACTTTATTTGAATTTTGAACAGTATATTTATAGCACCTTTAATTAGCTAAAACAAATAAACTAGAATAATATTCTAGTCATGTTCGTAGAAAATCGATTATTTTCTTTTCCATTATCAATATAAGCATTATCGGAGCAGCAATCTGCTGCTCCATTTCATGTATTCATAGATGAATGCATTCGACATTCTATTCAACCGCAAATTACTGGTTATAAACTACGTCGTTCTGTTCACTCACTTTATCGAGCAAGTCTCTTGAAAAATTCCACTTTATTTTTATAATGTACTCGTAATTTTGGTATTTCGTCAATGCATTTAATGTTTCGTCAAATAAAATATAGGTACATTCCCATTCAAATTCATGAATTTTCTCGTTTAGGATTTTTTCTTCTATTTGTATTAATAGTTCTTACTTCGTACCAACCGTACGTTCGTACCGTTTCATAACTGTTGGTCTACTGGAAGTGAATTAGGTTTTAATTACGACACGAACTTCATTCAAAATGCAGCAAAAATTATGCAGAAATGCTCGTATTTTTTATGTTATTTCACAGTTTGTGGAGACAAATTTATGTTTTAGTTGATTTCATACAAAACGAGCTTATATGGCTTCAAACTTAAGTTTTTCAAGTTTTATAAGTTGTAATTTCCTTTGACCTACAATCCTGAATACAAGAGAGCGACTGCAAACTCGACATATATTTTCATTTCCTCTGGTAATAAAGCAAAGCGTTGTGTGGGTAACGCCACTCAATACTCTATGCCTCACCTGGCGGAAAGCGGGGAACGGAATGTTTTTCATAGGTATGTTCCCTCTGCCCACGGTACTATTGGCGGTATACAGCGTGAAGCTGAAAAAAAATGTAGTTAATTTCATACAAAATGAGCGCAAAGGCCCGCAGATTTAAGTTTGTAAATTTTTATAAGACATTATTATTGACCAACAATCCTGAAATTTGGTATAGAACTATTCAAGCAGAACCTTCAATAAAATCGTGGATTGATACTGTTTG
>DWAN01006289.1:0-10568 GCA_018230445.1 Heliconius hewitsoni | reverse complement strand
ATGCGGTAGCTAGAAATATGTTTTACTCATACATACATATAGCACAAGGGCCATTGTCGTTTTTGGACCTCGCTCAATTCTTTTCAAGTAAAAAAAATATAATCAGCTATTTTGTTATTTCAAGGTAAAAAAATAATAATCAACGTTTGAGTTGTTACAAAAGATAATTTTAACAATAAATAACTGACTTCGCATGGGAACTAGGGTCCGCAGTACCAGACCATTTAAGCAAAACCGGTACTTTTGGTACCCAGTAAAAATCCCGATATACCAGTTTTTTTGCGCATTTTCTGGATTTCAATAAGGTTCGTAATTATTGCTTAGTAGTTGTATCCCGCTCACAACAGAGAGAACTTTCTAAGAACTTTTAATTCTTTCGGAGGAATTTCGGAGGCATTGCGTGTTGAGTGATGAAAACCAACGCCGCGCATTGCCTCGACACCACAGCGAAGAAATGAAAATATATATTTAATTTATAAAATAAATAATTCATTTCCTCGAGTGGGGATCGAACTCACAACACAGTCACATTTTATGCCCCTGCGCCACGGCTGGCGTCAAATTGGACAGACATAATAAATATATTATGGATAAATTGTACATATAATATATTCATTTATTACTTTACATAAAATTTACATAAAGAAAGTAGAAAAATATATTACTATTCACGTTAAACAAAAAGTTGGTTTATATAACAAGTTACGTCAGTCATAGAGATGATACAATTTAATTGTTACGGTGCGTTTATATTTAAACAACTGTGCATAAACAAAATTATAACTAGCGGACGGTACTAGCGGACGCGCGCGGCTTCGCCTGCTTATTTGCACCCTTAGGGGTGAATTAAAAAAACCACTAAACATGTGTTCAATAAAATATTTTTAACAGTTTTTTCCATATAAACTTTCAACCTCTTATTTAAACCGTTAGGAAGTAAATTTTAAAAAACCATGAAATACGTTTTCAATGAAATATTGTAAACGCGACTGGTTGTGGGTTCGATCTCCACTCGAGGAAATTAAGTATTTATTTAAATTTATATTTTCATTTCTTCGCTCTGGTGTCTATACTTACCCTGCAGCTTAGCTAATTTTTTTCCCAATACTTCCAGAAAATGGGAAACAGAGTGCCTTAACCCTAGATTCCCTCTACCTACCCAGCTGTATGCAGAATACAGCGTGAAGCTGACAGTGTTATCTGTTACAAAATATATTTTTTATCAAAGACGTTTACACATACATTTATGTGGGTTTTGTAATAGGGAAACTCATTTTGTCCGTAGCGTAATTGCACCACATTCCACATTTGCGGGCCTAGATAGATATTTACGACAATTCCGTAAATATATTAACTGGTTCTAACTTACATATATGGATATCTAGATAACGAAAATTAACACGACGAATGTTACAATTTATTTAAGAATAATACGTAAAACATAATTCTTTTTATTATAACACAATTTAAATATAGAATAAGGTCAATTACAATTGCAAACAAAAAAAAATAATAGCAGCGGCCATTGCTATGATGTATAATAAAAATGTCAATAACGCCACGGCATACGCCAATAATAACTGAAATGATAATTAAATTGTGCAAGCAATCGATCATATTATGTTATGTAACCGACAGACCGAGTCACCGACATAGATTTCGTATGGCGATCTCGTTGTGGACCACTTTCACAACCACCTGTGTTGAATTTTTTTTTATTTTTAGAGCCCATGCAATATTCAACACTGTGAAGAAATTTAAAATTTCACATAGATTTTATTGCTGGCTCAGAGGTACGAGCGTGTGAATGTAAACGCGACAGGTTATGGGTTCGATCCTCATTCGAGGTAATGAGGATAAAAACATAATCCACAATTCGACGGACAGTGGTCAGCGGAGTGTCTTAACACTAGATTAAATTATCTATCCAGCTAAATGCTAACACAGCGTGAAGCTGTTTTGTTTATTTTATTTACTAAATTTATGTATTATATACTAAATTTATTCTAGACTTCTATATTAAATGTAATAGTGTATTCATTATTAATCATTAAAAATCGTAACGTAAACTAACTTTCTCAGCGGCTTTCCAATACTTTTACTTATTGATATTGAGTCCCTATGAAAGGAAATGTGGTGTCTTCATTTAAATAATTATAGCCAATGATTTTATTTTTATAATAACTTCGGTGCTTATCAGTTTTAATTTTTTTTAAAAATATAGGAACATTTATTTGTTTTTCCTTCGGAAAATCGAATACTGTATAATATTATTTATTTTTACTCCTCGTAGTGCAGAGGCAAAAAGTGTGACAGTAAAATCGACTGGTTGTGGGTTCGATCCCCACTCGAGGAAATGAAATATTTATTAACATTTATATTTTAATTTCTTTGCTCTGGTGTCGACACAAAGTGCCGCGTTGAGTTTCCCCAATCAACACGCAACGCCTCCCGAACTCGGCGGAAAATGGGAAACGGAGTGTCTTAACACTAGGTTCCCTCTGCCTACCCCGCTGTGCGCGGGATTAAATTATTTTTCTACTAAATACGGACTTCGTATACTAAGCGGAATACTAAGCAATACCAAACAGAATCACCCTGCCCGCCAGGCACGTATCAATCAATAACCGTGTATACGAAGCAATATCAATATCGATGTCTAATTTTGGTTCCCGTCCCGGTTGAGTCACCTAGGGTGTATATTGGGTGTTGGGGTGAAGTGCCCACGCTTTGTGACGTCACAGTTCGTGGCTCACGTCACGTCAAAAGAGCAGTGTAGGGATAAATATTTACAGGACTAGGCGTCTCGTTTAGGGTTGACGGTTAATAATGTTGTATGACAAAATTTTATATACTAAAAATATTTATTTATTTAAGCATCGATATATTTTTTAATATTTTTGAGTCAATTTAAGATAAATAACAAAATGACATAAAATATTGTAAATATGCTCCATTTCTCCACAATTTAGTATTTTGTTTCTCAGCTTCAATTTTCCCACGCATTTAACCGGATAGACTGTGAGAACCTTGTGTCAAGGCACTCTTTTCAGCCCCAATTCGACATATTGGATGTTAAGTGGCGGGACTTAAAGCCGCGCTTTGTCATTGCAAAGCTCACAATCATTCCCCCAGAGTCATAGGGCCACAACCGTCGCATTTACAGAAAGACGCTGCCTCACTGTTATATTACAACAACTTCTTACGGTAACCTTAGCGAGCATTTTCAGTAATATTTAGTAACCAAATTAAAAAGATGTCAGATTAATAGGGTTGTTTTTTATATAGGTATTTTATAACAGTTATTCTAAACAGTTTAAACTCAAGAGCAGAAGACAGTAAAGCAGTGTTACGAAATATAAAAAAAACTCGACTTTTATTAGAATTTGTTTGTAGTTGTATTTTTGTTATATTTATAACATAATTTGTTTGCTTGTTTGTATGATATATAATATTAAAAAAAAACTAAAATAAAAATATAGCTTTTATAAAAAATACTATCACACATAAATAACAATGTAGTTATTTATGCTTATAACAAAAGCCCTACCACAAATCATAAATTCAATGAGCACTTAAAAAAATTGTTACAGTAAGTACCATAAAAATATTTTCGTTGAAAATGTTTCGTACATTTCATGGCGGTTCCTTCATTACGACAGGTACCTACTATTCTCGTCGAAACTCCCTTTTTAACTGGGAACCTATTACGTGGGAAGAAATGCAAGGCGCGGGCGTATCGCATTGTCTGGATAGTGTATATAAAAAAAGACTTTTTGTCATTCCGCTGCCTATTGTGTTTACAAAGGCCCTGTATCCTGTCATCAATCCCGTTCGAATAGTCAACAAACTGACTAATAACTGCTACTTAAGAATAATACAACGTCAATTAAGTGGTATTTTAACAAAAAAAAATCAGCTTCACGCTGTATCCCGCAGGTAGCAGGGTAAACAGAGGGAACCTAGTGTTAAGACACTCCGTTCCCCACTATCATCCAATTTCGGAAGTATTGCGTGTTGAGTGGCAAAACACAACGGTACCAGGCCGAGGAAATAAAAATAGTAAATATTTCATTTCCTCGCGTGAAAATCGAACCCACAACCTATCGCGCTTCACACGTTTGTGCTCCTGCGCAACGACTGCACTTTCTTTCTCTCTCTTGAGCTAATAAAAGAAAAAATAAGTGTCTAAATTCCTATTTAGTTTACAATCAGAATAGTTATATAAAAACACCTTCTTTAAAGAATGGCTTTTTCTTAAGAAATTCTCAAGAAATTAGATAAAAAAATGATAAAAATATGAGATTAATATTATTAGTCGATAGTACCTTAGCATTGGAACTTACGTAAAAAAAAAAGAATTTAAACAATTTAGTTATGAGAAACACAACAACAAAGCAACAAGAATTTGTCTTAGGTTACACCCGATGCAGACTTATGATATTTCTAAGAATAATATACAATAGCTATACAGAATGTGGTTCAACGCGAGCCTCAGAGCCATTGTCGAGACACGCGTGTTTCCGCTTTCTCGTGGAAAAATGCATGCGCACCGTTGGAAAGTAAACGTATGAACCGATTTCGAGAATATCACATCATAATTACCTACTTAATATAAAGTGAGTCACTGTAACTAGTGAATTAAATCAAATTGAAAGAGCGTCACGCTATATCCCGCATATAACAGGCTATGTGAACCTAGTGTTAAGACATCCCGCCCCCCTCTTTCCGACGAATTTTGACGATGCATTGCGTGTTGAATGGCGGAACTTAACGCCGGACTTTCGCCTTGGTACCAGAGGTGCCTCAACTCACTGTTACTAGCGATCATGTTTAATGCATTATTCTTAAATCTATTTTCGTTGCTCCAATTTAGTTTCTCATTGAAAACGAAATTAAGTATTGGGAAGTAAAACCAGGTATGCCATTCAAACGGTCGGCGTAACAAAGTACACTGCATACCTACCTGCCCGACACCACAGTACATTCGCATATATGCGAATCACGATCAGAATTCAATCACGATCTCAAGGCAACAAACACGCTTTGAATAGTTCTAGGAAATTATTCGAGTTGTTCGAAAGTTGGGACGACTTATATATATAATTAAAAGAAGAATTTCGTACGTACGTTACACAATAGTGATATCGTCTGTGTAATGTTAATTCTGCTGTAACATCTATAAACAACACAAACTATTTTATTGAGTGGGTCGATGCGGACGTGAAATGATTATCGATATCTAGGTATCGAGTACAATAGATCGAATACATGAGACCAGTCGTGGCGCAGAGGCGTGATAAAGTGTGACTGTAAACGCGTCTGGCTCTGGGTTCGATCCCCACTCGAGGAAACGAATTTATTCCATGTCTTCACTCCGACGTCCGAAGCGCGGCGTTGAGATCCACCATTCAACACGTTATGCCTCCAGAATTCGACGGAAAGTAGGGAACGGGGTGCCTTAACCACTAAGGTCTCCTCTGTCTTCCCTGTGGTGTGCGGCGGGGACGAGCGGCAGCGTGAAGGTGAGTTCAATTTTTTACATTTTATTTGTTAATTTTACTTTTGGAATAGATTGTTTTTTTGTAAGGTTAGGCTGTAAAAATAGGTTTTAATGTACATTTGGCAGCGCTGGTCGGGGCGGCAGACAGACGCCGCGCCGATTACAAGAGCCCACTGTTTTATACTCAATACGAACAGAATGACTACATTTACCCTTCGGTCGATCAACCACGACCTCTATTCTAATGCGTCATTCATTTTTTAATTTGGTTTTGTGTATGATTTTTCCTAGTACGTTGCACAATATTAAAAACGGTAAATAAAATGAGAACACCAATAAAACTGTTCAATTTAGCTAAGAACTCTAAAATTGATTTACAGTAACTAGAAGAGTTTATATATTTTTTTATCAGTTTCACGCAGTACCCCGCACACAGCAGGGTAGCCAGAGGGAACCTAGCGTTAAGAGACTCCGTTCCCCACATTCCGCCGAATTCTGGAAACATTGCGTGTTGAGTGGCCGTAACTAACACCGCGCTTTGTCTCGACACCAGAGCAAAGGAATTAAAATATAAATTTAAAATAAATATTTCATTTCCTCGAATGAGAGGATCGAACCCACAACCAGTCGCGCTTATAGTAACTCACTTGTGGCTCTGCGTCACGACTGGCCTCTATTTATATTATTATATGAAGATATTACGAAGAGTTTATATTACTATACTATTTTGCTATAATACCAAAAAAAATAGACAAGATACCCAAGACATAAGTTTCTTAATGACACGAAACGTTCAAACAAACGAATATAGATAATATATGTATGAACAATGGCAGTGAGTGGCGCAGATGTGCATAATTTCACAGTCGAATGGCGATAGTGGAACCGGTCAGCAGTGTCGACCGCTGCAGGTGTAACTTGGCTTTCGTTACATGACCGACGATACACGGAAACTATTAATTTAAAAATGAATATGGATACATGTTTTTGATAATAGTAGTATAATATGTTTAAATCTTAGGAAAAATATTAAGTTAATTTTTTAAACTTTCTCGCTATATACCGCACATAACAATGTAGGCAAAGGGAATCTTGAAATCTAATGTTATGATACTCCGTTCCCATTAAAACGTTTCCGTTCCCCGATTTCCGCCGCAATTCTGGAGGCGTGCTGAGTGGTGGAACTAAACGTCGCGCTTTGTCTCTTTACCAGAGCGAGGACGTGAAAATATTAAATACTTTATTCCTTCGAGGAATCGAACCCACGTACCCACCTACCTGTAGCGTTTACAGTCGCAGTTACAGGCTTATGGCCCTGCGCCACGACTGGCTTCAAATTCCTCTAATGGTATTACGCATAATTTCGAACCTAACAAATTTTGAAGCCACGACTCGTGAAAATTGTCTGGGATTCCTGTCCACAGAATGTTCAAATTTTTATATTGAACGGAATATTTTTAATAACACCACTAATTTAAAGCTTAGTTTTTTCCAGATAAATTTAATTAATCATAACATATGACCTAAAAATTATATTCTACATTTGTGTTTCTAGAAATTTATTCATCACATTATACACAAGAATTACTTAGAGATTGAAGTAAAAAAATTAGATATGCAACGGTTATTATTTTACGTAAAATTACAACCATTTTTTATCAATAAATTCAATAGAAGTTTCACTTTACTCTATTCCTCCTAGTTTCATTTGGATTTCTTCGTCTATTTTTAAGCGCAATCTATACAATTTATATTTCAAATAAGCTATTTCCTTTGTTCAGGCGTAGAGTTAGTTATGAGTCACCATTGCTCACAAACCTAAAGATAACCTAATCCTGACCACCGAGCTGAAGCCAGCAACGTTCATTTGAATACGATTTTAATTTAAAAAAAAACGGAAGAGTGGCCAATGAAACTGATGAGGATGAGTGCGTTAACCCAATCTCGCGGTCGGCACCTGAGACTAAATACGTACCGGCTCCCAAACTCCCAGCCACTGACAGCTACGCGAGTAAACAAATTTGCCCCAAAAATAAACTTTATTTAGAAACTGTAATTACTTTTTTCTATTACAGATATTCAATTCATAAGAACAAGCGCAAAGAACTTACAACATAAGATCATAAGAACAAACAACAATAGGGTATATGGAGTAATAAATAAGATATAATTGCAAAATATCAGGTATTGCACGTTGAGTAGCGGAACTCAACCTTATTACCAGAGCAAGAAATAAAAAAAAATAATAAATAATAATGATTCAATCTCCCGACTGGGAATAGAACTCACAACTTTCCCGTTTACAGGCACGTACACGTTTGTGCCACTGCGCCACAGCAGCCTCTGACAATAGAGGACTTTGAATATTGATTATTGTTGTGTATTTGTTTCGTACAAATTAAAATATAAAAAGATGCTTAACAATAACGTATAATCATAAACAGCGTCAGTTTATATTACCTTGAGGGGACTTTCCAACCTTCCGACCACATTACATCAATCAGGAATGTTTTGCATTGGCAAGTTTCGAATTCAATATAGTCACGAATATATTCACGAATCGACAATACGTGACGCTATGGACGTTCGGTGGGTATGACGCGCTAACATTGTTATGAGGTTATGGTATCGCCTTCCAATGTATGCTAATACAATTATTGACGGAATATGATACAGGAATACTCGCGGGCGCAGCGTGTTAAGTTAATTTACCGTGTTAAGTTATGTATCCCACACACAGCTGGGTAGGCAGAGGGAACCTAACTCTGTGCCCCTGCGCCACGACTGGCAACATAATTTGTATGAAAAAAAATATGCAAACAACAACGAAGTGATCATGAAAGATCATTTTAATCATTCTTTATTATCATTGAAGTTGTTTCTATGTTTAACGTCTCATCATAAAACGTCGCTCGATCCATTCATGTCGCTTCTGAATCACAAAAACGAAGCACATGCACTTGTGTTGTTAACAGGTGACGCATTCAATACTAACACACGAGGGGAAAAGTTCTTATTCTATATTTGCGCGTTCACTTTGAGGGGGGGAAGTAAGCTGTCAAAAATGGCGGATGTGCTCGACTGGAGTGAACAACAAAAAAAAAAAGATTCCCCAGATTTTTTTTATAATAACAAGTAAAGCGATACATACAGAGTGTGTGTACAAAAAGTCAATGAAGCCTTTTCAAATTCCTTTCACGAAGAAGCCTTGACTCGCAATTCCAATGAAACGGTTGTGCGCGAAAAAATATACTATGCTATTAATTTGATTTGCAACATTGCCAAAATAAATATGTTTTACCTGGAAGATGGATGATTCTAAAGATAAAAAATATTTGTCACGCGTAAATTATAACTTTTTGAAATACAATTTTGAAAAAAGACATACCTAAAAATGGAATAATATTAATATACTATAGCCATTAAAACAAAAAAACCTAAAGTTAGGTGATCTTCTTACAAATCAAAAATCAATACAACATAAAAATATTATAACGAGCCGAAGGAAAGCGGACGGAGCTATAGCACAGCTAGCGGAGCGCGACACATCGCCCACTTGCGGAGGGAGGTCCGGCCGTACAACTCACTCCGACACTTTCGCTGCCACACATAAACAGAAACGCCAGTAACCTCGGAGGTAATCTTCTTAAGATGAATTGCTGTTTGCTAACTAACAAGATGGAAATTTATACAACAAAAAGTGCCAGTGACAGATTTCTACACTATCAAGGTCTACTGTAAAATTATTCTTGTTAATTTTTATTATTTTTCGCTGCAGCTTCACTCTGTATTCCGCGTATAGCAGGGTAGGCGGAAGGAAACTAGTTTCAAGACGCTCCGTTCCCCATCTACCGACAAACTTTAGAAGAATTGTGTATTGCGAATGTCGGAACTCAACGCCGCACCTCTGCCTTGGTACTGGAGCGAGGAAATGAAAATATTAATAAATAATAACTCATTCCCTCGAGTGAGGGATCGAACCCACCCGTCGCGTTACAATCGCACTCTTGTGCCCCTGCGCCACGACGACATATTCTTGTTATATTTATTCTTTTAAGAAAAGCGGCTCTGTCCAACATTTTACAGTTCATATAAATAATTCGCTAACGTTTAAATATGAAGATAATTATCTTAATAAATATAGCTGTGACTGGCGTGAATACTAATCAAATTAACCGACAATATAGTCTCAACTACCTGTGTCCTTGAGATTTAATACGATACGAAATATTCTACCATAAAAAGTGAAATATTATAATCAACTGTTTCTTGTGTATTGATAAGTGTGTTATAATAAGTTTGTAAATAAATCAGCTTCACGCTGTATCCCGCAAATAACAGGGTAGGCAGAGTGAACCTAGTGTTAAGACACTCTGTTACTCACTTTCTGCCGAATTCTGGAGGCATTGTGTGTTGAGTGGCAGAACTCAACGCCTCTGGCCTCAATAATTATTAAGTAAATAATATAATAAAACAATTTAAATGAACGCCACATCGGATATAAAAATAAGTAAAACAATAATAGAAAATAATAATCGTAAACAGAATTTATATTTCTATTACAAAGGCAATAACATGATATAAAATTATCACTTAACCTTATCTTACAATGTTTTTATATATTTTGTATCCGAATATTCTCACGATCGAAGCGATCTGATAAAAAATGATGATGTACGTAGCGCTTACTTCTGCCGTTTTAGTGAGCTGTATTAGAATAGTTATGTACTAAAAAAAAGTTAAATAAATTTGGGTTAATTATAAATAATTTGCACTTTTACATAATTGGCAATTTGTTTTTTTTTATTTTTTATTAACATTCTATCCCGCATGTATCAGGTTAGACAGAAGGAACCTAGTGTTAAGACACTCCCCTCTCCATTTTCCAGAGGCATTGTGTGTTGAATGGCAGAAATCAATCTGCTTTTGGACACAGAACGAAGAACTGAAATTATTACATATTTCATTTCCTAGGGTGGGAATCGAATCCACAACTATCTTCTTTCTTTCTATATATAAAAGGACACGTACCTGACTGACTGAGGTCAGACGCACGCACAGCCGT
>DWAN01006288.1:0-10568 GCA_018230445.1 Heliconius hewitsoni | reverse complement strand
CCTCTTACGACACCACCAGTACCAGGATGATCCTATTCTAGGCCGGGATCACACGCCACAAAAAAAAGCACGGCACAAAATCTACAGAACATAAATGCTAAAATGCATATAGTAGAATATACTTGTAAATTTAACTATTTTCACCAAAAACTGCAGCAGGTACTACGCTACCACGTACATATATATACATACAGTAAACTGTTCGGAACATCGGAATTTCTCTATTTGGCACAAATAATTCATAATTCCCATTTTCTTTTAACGAAAGGTAAAATCGCGAAGACTTCTTGTTATAATTAAGTACTGTTTGAGAAACTTTCTTTTATCTGAGAGCAAAAAGTTTTGCTTTTATAAAAAATATAAATAGGAGTGATTTATCTATAAGTTTTCCTTGTTTTTGCTTTAGAATGTATGTACGTGATGCGTGCGATGCGAAAAAAAAACGGTAATTAATCTTACCATGTTTAACAGTGCGCAAATGGTGCTCGTTTGATTTAAAAATAATATAACACGGTCACGTGTGTATAATATAATATCTTCACACGGTAGCTTCACGCTCTATCCCGCATATAGAAATATAGGCTGAGAGAATCTAGTTTTAAGACACATTGGTTTCAGTTTTCCGCATAAAATATTTTTCAGTATGTAGCAGGGTAGGCAGAGGGATCCACATTCCGCTGTATCCTGGAAGCATTGAGAGGCAAGTTGAGTGGTGGAACTCAACGCCGCGCTTCGCCTCGATACCAGAGCGAAGTGGAAATATTTAATATTTCATTTTCTCGGGTTGGTCTCGAATCCACAACCTGTTGCGATATAAATATATTTCTATTTAATATACAATTTATTGTCTGACATATTAATTACAACTGTCGTTAAGCAACAAAAAAAATTGTTGTTTTAAGTAAAATGAAGAAAATGGAATTCCTAAACGATTACAGAGCGTGCTGACTGAGCCTTATGGGACATACAAAATCCATGTACTACAAAAATATTATCTTTTAAAAAAACTGTAAAAAAGTTCACGGTGGTATATATTTATCTCTGAAGATGCCGCAATTACCGCAACCACAGTAACCATTTCAAAATATTTAATTTAAATTTATCGGGTTATTCTATAATTTGGTATTTATCCTTATTAAAATAAATATAATAGTCACCTTTAGCATTTTATATAGATTGAGATTATACTTTACTGTACAACATTATAATAAATGCTATAAGAGGTAAATGCTATAACACATTCAAAATGACCTAGTCCACGAGCCGCGAGGTGCGGGGGTTTGGTTACGGAATGAGCGACCCGGCCGGGTAGACGACGTTGATGGTTTTGTAAATTTTCATAATTTTAATTAATTTAATTTTATTATTTTTTAATATTTATTTTACGTTAATAATATTAATAAAATAGCTATGTTTTGTTTTTTTTAATAATATTTTCTTTTGGTTACGTTTACTTATTACTTTCTGTTAATTTTAAATAGTTATTCATTTTTAATATTAAGAATTTCTTTTACTTATTTTGTTTGTCCATTTCAATTACTCAGGTATTTTCTCTTATATAAGGAATTTTATTCCTCTTATTATTATTTTTCGGCTTATTTTGATTATTTATGCTTATATTCTCTTACTAATCGTATAGAAAACTGAAAATAACTTCATGAACATATTAAATAAATATTCATATAGTTCAAGCGGGCGAAGCTGCGCGGGTTCGCTAGTCATAACATAATTCAAATTCAAAGTGTAACCCACTATGTTTACAGTCAAATGATAAACCGCTGTGTTACGGTTAAACTTTGTTTCGCTCGAAGGTACATTTAAAGAAGTAAAATTGTAAAACTACTTCTAAACAAAGAGACTTGCATCTCCCGGTTTAAGTTGTTGCCAAAGAATATTAAACCACTCAGTTCTCTACTTGTATAAATTGTAGAAATATTAAAAGTTTATATAAAGTCCTACGCTTTGTCCCATCAGACAGGATAAAACAAAATAATAAAAGAAATATTTTGCTTGTATGATGATCGAGATTTTGAATTAGTGGGGAAGTGCAAAAGTATCTAAGTATAAATGTGGTGGCGTTGGGTTCGCTTTTACTTATAAGAACGAATTATTTAAATTTTTCCTTATTGGCCGACGCCGGAGGTGAGTTTCATCACTCAAATCAAAACGTCTCGGAATTTGGGCATCAACTGGAAACTTGAGTATCTTAACAGTAAAAAAAAATCAGTTTCACGCTGGAACCCCCACAGAGCAGGGTAGGCAGAGGGAACCTAGTGTTAAGACATTCCGTTCCCCACTTTCTGCCGAATTCTGGAGACATTGCGTGTTGAGTGGCAGAACTCAACGTCGCGCTTTGCCTCGACACCAGAGCATAGAAATGGAATTATAAATTTAAGTAGATATTTCATCTCCTCGAGTGGGGATCGAACCCATAATCAGTCGGTTTTACAGTCTTACTTTGTGCCACTACGCCACGACTGGTTTTATTTTTGGCCCATTCTTAGTTACTGAATAAAGAAAACCAATGCTATATTTTATGTTTTCATCGAAACATCTAAAAAAAATAAACATATAAAAACAAGTAGACATTTATTTAAGGTTAAAATAAAATTTTACAACCAACCAACAAACAAACCAACGCGGCAACCTATATATATTATTATTACAACGTTAAATCCATATAATACCGCTCAATTTCGACCGGTACAGTGTCACATCACCTTGACGTGAAGTGTTACCCGCTATTTGTTTATCCGTCCCCTCGTACTCTAATAAGGATGTTGAATATTCCCGCGGTCTCCATCATAAATTCTCTATTAAATCGTTGTAGAAATGACGGTTACGCTATTGCTATACTAGTGGTTAGCCCGCAGATTTGCCCGCATATCTTGTAGCGATTGGAAATATTAATTATGATATTCTATACAATTATTTGATGATAATAGGTTTTTTTTAAGTGCATTTTGTAAGTGGCGAGATATGGTGCGTATAACATTTGGTGTGTTTGCAACCAATTTTATGGTTGCAATTTTTTTTTTATTTTGTAAGATTTTTCGTTTCTCAGTCACGATTTTTTTTTGTGTTTTTAATTTTTTTAGTATACTAATTATATCCAGACAAACAAGATATTTTTATATAGAGTATTTTTTCAAAACTTCCAATGCATGTGTGAGACGAAATGATAAATACATTAAATTTTACAGAGAGTAATTTGAACCCTAAATAACCAGTACACGAGGTACGTCTGGACTACATGATACAATCAAATATTATAATAAAATACAGTTTTAACAACCGCGATAACTTAGCGTGAATGATGTGAAAAATATATAATGTTGAAATTTATTTACCTTTACAAACACAGTTTTATAGTCCAAAAGTTTTAGTGAAAAGAATGAATACTTTATATGGTATATAAAATTCATGAAAATGATTGTTTCATTTTAGTTTTTTGTAGCTTAGGTAGGAGTAGCTTGGAGTCACGTAGCAGTACCCGCTACTATTACTTCAAATATTTGGTATTCGTTAGCGAGCGCGTATTTAAGAGATTTGGGACTGCGCTTCGTTACTAACTATAATAACTAAAGTAAATGCTTCATAGTAGAAAATGGAGTACTCACTTGAACCCAGACTCAGACGGAGTTGCTCTAACTGCGTTGCAATATGACATAGGTACATTAAAAATAATGCATAAAACTGCAGTTTGACGACACGTCTCAGGTTTATTTGGTTTTAGAGACTTTATTGCTGTGTTTTATTTTAAATTTTACAACAAGTACAATGTAAGTATCTTATTTAAGTTGTAGATTGTTTCTAAAATAATGCCAAAAAAAATAACATTATTATATTTCTTGTGCTTATAATCTCTTGTTTTATTAGAGTTAATGCGGTAATAGGTTTAAATAAAACACTACGTTTAAAGAACTTTGTCATTAGAAACGCTACGTACACCGTAGAAGATTTAGTCTAATAAATTTTCATTATATTTTTATATGTTACGTACTCTATTGGCTTGTGTCGGCTCTTTCATTAAAAAAATATGTTTATATTTTTTTTTCCTACAAAAAAAAATGTATTCTAGGAAATTTGAGGCCAGTTGTAGAGCAGGGGCACAAGAATGCGACTGTAGCTGCAGCAGGTTGTAGAGTCCCACTCAAGGAAATGATATATTTCATTTTCATTTTCTTCCTCTGGTAAGATAATGATAAAAGTGCGGCTTTCGCCACTCAACACACAATGCCCTCAGATTTCGGCAAAAAGTTGGGAAAGGAAGCGTCTTAACACTGGGTTCCCAGGTATCCTTTGCCTACTCTGCAGTGAATAACAAAATTTTACAACGTTTCTGTACCAAAGCGAATATAACGTTTAACGTTAAACAAACACAAAAACAGCAGACGTGAGCTACAAACTAGGGAGATTAATATAACTATAATACATATTCCATGACAGTTATCATAAATGTCCAATTTCACGTATAAATAAATGCCTTTAATACGCCTATAAAAATGCATAAGTACGTATGTTTGTATAATAATACAATCTCAGGAAAAATAAATATAAAATATAGGTACGTCGCGACGTTAGGAACACATCGGCTCTGTACCTTTTTATGTTATTACATATATTTGCAATAAATATTTACACTAAATGTGCACAGATAATGCCTATGATAATATTAAAAATTTATAGTTGATTATATTTTTACTTTATTTTTTTTTGTTTGTTTGTCACGTGTAACACGTGTGACGTATGTGTATATTTATAAAAAGAAAATGTATAATTTTTTATTTACATGAAAAAATAGATGATATTCAGCTCTAAAACTTCGGTCCGTTATAGTTAATATTTATTTGTAATCAGAAATGTCAATTACGTTTGATGGTTTATTTGTAATTTTATTTATTTTAATTTAATTTATAAATGGACATAATGATTCATATAAGATACGTTTATGAATCATTATACCATATGACGAACTGCTGGAGGTCGACACGATAGTTGTAGGTTCGATTCCCATTAGGGGGAAATTATAATTATAAGAGGGAAGAGACCGGTCGTGGCGCAGAGGCACAAAAGGTGACTGTAAAATCGACTGGTTGTGGGTTCGATCCCCACTCGAGAAGATGAAATATTTATTTACATTTATATTTTATTTCTACGCGCTGGTGTCGAGACAAAGCGCGGCGTTGAGTTCCGCCACTCACCACGCAATGCCTCCAGAATTCGGTGAAAAGTGGGGAACTGAGTGTCTTAACATAACGTTGCCTCTGCCTGCTGTGTGCGGGATACATCGTGAAGCTGATTTGATTTGATTTGATAATAAGATATTTTAAATCTCCTTCCTCTGGTAACAAGACAAAGCGTGCTTTCAAGCGAAAAATGCTTGTTATACTAGACTAGGTCGTTTTCTTATTTGTAACTCCTACTTAAAATAATAATAAACATATTCAATACACAGCTCTTATGTGTACGACCCACGCTATCTGTAAATAGGCACCTGGCCTGACGTTACGTGACGCTAATTTACTCGACATTGTTACATATGACATAAAGAATCTTCATATATTCCTTTGTATTTTTTCTATTCACTATTACTCAATCTATGACAGCAATGCGGTACTGTAATTGAATAATTAATCATATTTTTTTTATTTTACTGATCAACTTGATAGAACTTCTCGAATCATTGTATGTTGAATGGTGGAATTCAACGCCGCAATTTGCCTCGTTATTAGAGCAAGAAAATGAAAATATTACATTTCCCGTGTGGGAATCGAACACAAAACCGTCGACAGTTGATTTGCGCTACGACGGCCTCAATAATCAAATATCAAACACTGTACCTTCACAGCTATGCACCACTGGAACTGCGTATTCCTACCTATCCAGAAATTTGTTGTTTACAAAAGTTTGTCTATATTATAACAAGATTAATTAATATTTAGTTTGTGCGGACCAAAACGCTCTGTTCGTATTATTGTAACGATACAAAATATTGTTTTTATATCTTTACAATAATATGAATAGAGAAAAAAATTGGTACAAATCTTCACAAATATAATTAAAATGAAATGTGAAAGGCGATGCCCATACTGATTCTAAATCGGAAAAAAATATTCAAGGGTCGTGAGCACAGATTTTCTGCGAAGTTTTCGGATCAAAATGTAAGTTATTTATAAGTATTTGTAACATTTCAGTATTGTTTTGACAAAATTGGAAAATAAAATTGAAATCTTTATCAGCTTCACGCTGTACCCGCACACAGCAGTGGAGGCAGAGGGAACCTAGTCTTAAGACACTCCGTTGCCCACTTTCTGCTGAATTCTGGAGGCATTAAGTGTTACGTGGCAGAACTCAACACCGCTCTTTGTCTCGACACTAGAACGAAGAAATGGAAATATACATTTTAATTAATGTTTCACATCTCGAGTGGGGATCGAACCCATAAACAGTCGGATTTACAGTCACACTTTGAGCCCCTGCGCCACAACTGGCCTCTTGAAGTCTTTATAAAAGGCATTATATATATAGTTATGGCTCTAAGCTTGATGCATGGCAGGGTAGGCAGATAATCTAGTATCAATTTGTCAAGTGAATCAGAGACAAACTTCACAAGTTTGAACCTTGAACCATTGCGTGTATAAGTCGCTATTACAGTTTATTTATAAAACTAAGCTTCACGCTGTATCCCGCACATAGCAGGGTAGGCCGAGGGAACCTAAGATACTCACTTTTTCCGCAGAATTCTGGAGGCATTACGTGATGAGTGCTAGAACTCAACGCCGCGCTTTAGTTTATTTATATATTTTTTTCTGTGTTTCTGTGCTGTATATATCTCACCTACATTTTTTCTACTTATTTTTAACTCGCCGTTTTCCACTTTTCTCCCTAAATAGAATGTTATATGTATTATAACTAAAAATAAAGATGTCAACACAAAGTTTGAAAAAAAAAAATTATATAAAAATGGGTCACATTCATAGAAAAATTATTGGTGCGTTATGATTGAGAGGCGTCGAATATAGTACAGAGCTCTGAAAGAAAAATATTCGCGAATATCTCAGCTTTGATAAATTTATCGAGAACGGAGTATTTTTAAATATTGTTCTACCGGGTGGAAGCCTCTGCGCATTTTTTATGTGGCCAGAATGTAAGGTAAAATATTTCAAATCCGTACCAAAAAAAACTTATTATTATTATTATTATTATAACAAAATTATTATTTACATTATTTTTGTCTGTACTGTATTAGAACAGATGTAAAAACCTATTACTACAAAAATTACTACTGAACCAGAACGAGAAAGGGATATCTCGTTATATTTTTCATATTAAACCTAAAGAACGTTCAACGTTACAGCCATTACCTACGACTCTATTTTTTCGAGTGAGCCGTGTGCGGTGTTGCCCCTTTGAAAGGTTTGTGTCTGTGTGTGTGTCATACTTAACAAATGGCTTTTTATTTTACTATGATAATTTTATTATTTATTAGAGGCTACGCTCGCTTGAAATATTCAGATTTTTGTTTAAGTGTATTTCAGAAACCGGCCAAGCGCGAGTCAAACTCGCCCAGCGAGGGTTACCTTATAGGTTTTGATGATGCGAAGAAAAAAGTTCACAAACTTAAGTTTGCAGGCATAAGTTTGAAATGAACTACAAATATAAGTTTGTAATGATTTTTTCTATGAATTATCTATAAATTACTTTTAGGATTATCTTTATTTATATTGTAAAATCTTACTTCGTCCTAAATTTTATAATTGTATGTCTATTAGAAGTACACTATAGGTTCTGATTACGCGGCGAATGGATCAAAATGTAAATACGATACATATATCTTTTGACTGCGTTATATTAGAATCTTAATTTCTGGGCTCCATGGAACGGTATACCAGAATATCTGAAATTAATTTCACATACAAAGTGATCCTATGAGGGTTCCAAGGTTTTTTCATTAAGGTGACATTTTCATTAAGACACAGAACTCTATTTTTTTATATTTTTTAGTTTGGTTATTGATGTTAAAAAAGTACAAATTCTTCAAAGCTTCACGGTGTATCCTGCAAACAACAGGGTAGGTAGAGGAACTTAGTGTTAAGACGCCCCGTTCCCAACTTTACGACGAATTTTGCCAACGCTGGCTATTGCCTTGGTGCCAAAGCGAAGAAATGAAAATATTAATATATAATAATACATTCCCTCGAGTGGGGATCGATCCCAAAACCGTCACACCCTTGTGTCCCTGCACCACGATGACTATTTTTCTGTTATGCATTAAATAAATAAAAAAAATGGATATTGAAATGTTTTGCAAATTGATTTGATTTTACTTGCAAAAATTGTCGTATTCAATAGAAAAACGTTTAGTTATTTCACATCTATTTAGCTAAATCGTGGCTGCGCGCAAACTTCAAACGTAGTTTTTCCCATATAAATTCCAAATCTCATAAATTATAAATTAAAACATAGGTTATATAAATACTCTACAAATCTCTATCTATTATTTAGAAGCTTGCTGCTATTTGATTTTTAACTTTTACTTACTAAATAAAAACTTTTAAATCTCTAAATGACGTATTAATAACTTTATAAATGAAAAATAAGTTATAAATTTACTTGTATACTTTTAAGAAAGTTTACAATAGATACTTACATTCTTTCATGTTATAGATCATTTCGTTTGGGTTGTAACAACACTATACTTTAGTGTACCGAGATTGAATTATCTCAGTTTAGTACTGAAATTTCTATAGATCATGAAGATGAAACTAACGTATATAAATTATTGATTGATGAAGCAGGGTAGACATATGGAATATTAAGAACACCGTTCTCCACTTTCTATCGGATTCTGGAGGCAGTGTATGTCGATAGGCTGAACTAAACACCGCGTTTTGCCGCGACACCAGAGCGAAAAAATGAAAATATTAAATATTTAATTTTGCTCGAGTGGGAATCGACTCCACGACCTGTTGCGCTTACAGTCACAAACTTGTGACGCACCACGACTGGCCCCCTGCTGATAATTATTGATGTACGAATAATTGAAATTATATCTTACAAACAACTAATATTACATTAAGAAGTAATGCTAGAAACAATTAAATTAATTTTTAGTAGGAAAGTTTGTAATTAAAAAAGTATTCAAAGACGATTTTATATAAAAACCGTAATTTTGTTTTCATTTTATATTCTTCGAAGGGAATTTTCGCCGTTTCGCGACAACTCTGCCGAGTTTAATTGAATTCTTGAAATACTAATAATCTGAAATGCTTCATTATGTTTCACACTGTGTTCGTGAAAATATTTTATAACTTTTCAATTACAACTTTCAACAGGTTCCATACTGATTTATTGTTGTAAGTTTATTTGCGTCACGTTGTATCCCGCACACAGCAGGGTAGGCCGAGGGAACCTAGTGTTAAGATACTCCGTTCCTCATTTTACCGCCATATTCTGGAGGTATTGCGTGTTGAGTAGCGGAACTTTGCCGCGACACAGTGTGAAAAAAAAAAATTAAATATTTCATTTCCTAGAGTCGAAGTCGAAACCTCAACCTGTCGCGCTTACAGTCACACTTTGTGTCCCTGCGCCACGCCTGGCCTCATGATTTATAGTTATAATTTATTCAACACTTACTATATTTTTACTATATATTAGTGACTCTAATTCAGTATTGTACTTAATAGTTATCAGTAATGACTTAATAGTTGATAGGAACTAATAAATCATTGTTTAATATTTGTAATAATAGTATTACAAATATTAAAAAAAATTGTCCTGTTTTTTTTATCGAAACGACAATGCAAACGAGCGTTCTGACCTGATGGTAAGTGATCACCACCGCCCACTACCCCTTGCAATACCAGAGGATCTACAGTTGCGTTGCCGGCCTTTAAGGTGGATACAGACATGCATTAAGAACGCACCCATGTCGTATCAACCTGGAAACACTGCTGCAAATAGAGAACGCACAGCGAAAAAAGGTCTTTATACAACGCCAAAGTATCAAAGAAATTTTATATGAAATTCGCCTTTCACAGATTATTGTATCCCCAATTATTCGAACGGCTCTACTTTGTAGCCGGTTATGTTCTATTTTGTAGCCGTTATTGAAGATAGGCTGTGCCGCTCGGTCGGGCAATCTGAGTCTCCGTCAGGAATAACAAAGCCGGCTGTGCCGTCATGGGATGTGGTGGACGGCATTGAGGTTAAGGTAAGTCTGTCAAAATATTTATCTCGAGATTGTGTTATAACAATCTGAATTATTATCAAATATTTAGGTCTATGGTTCCTAGGATTACCGAAAAAATAAGCTTTTATGTCAACACAATCAAAAGAGATGAGCATTCATGCATCGATTAGTACTTCACACGGTCCTAGAATTATGAAATTTGGCACGAAGTGCAAAAAAGTGAAAATTATAAACTTTCACTGTATTTATAGACAAAAAAAATTACAAATTTATAATTGTAGTTCATATTATATATATATATATATATATTTATGGAACAGACACGGCAAACGAGCGTGCGGGTCACCTGATGATAAGTGATTACCGCCGCCCA
>DWAN01006287.1:0-10569 GCA_018230445.1 Heliconius hewitsoni | reverse complement strand
AGGCAATTCACATTCAGGTCACCTACTTTCACTCCCATATCACTTTGTTTCACTGGAGGTGGAGGACGGAGCTACAAAAAATTTAAATATTAATAAATAATAATTCCAGATAATAAGATGGCAATCGAACTCACAACCGTCGCGTTTATAGTCAGACGGTAGTACCACTGCGCCACGATAGTAATGGGGAATGAAAGTGTCTTAATGGGAACGGATAGTCTTAACACTAGCTTGCCAGGTTCCGCCTGTCTACTCCTCTATGTGTGTGATACACATAGCGAGATCCCCATTCAGGAGAATGAAATGAGTGAAACCCAAAACCGATCGAACCGTTGTTTCAACACACGACAAAGGAACAAGCATACAATCATAAGCGCATTACCCTCCTTTACGGCACGCAGTCGGCTAAAAAATATATTAGTATCTTCTACAGATACTATGTATGTTGAGTAATATCTATTTTAGTCACAATGTAGCCTAGTCTGTAAGCATTCGTCGAATTGTAAAACATAATAGTTCATACCAGTGACCATACATACAGACCTTGACAGTGCTATAGAAATGAGAACAAATAGAGGCTTTATATCATATCCGCTATGTAAAGATATTGTTGGAATATAAGAACGTACGGTTGTAAAAACAATCACTTTTGTGCTACATATAGAACTATTGTAATTATATCACTGTAGTGGAACTAAAAGGATCTTTGACTGTTAATGCGTTAGTTGCAGGTTCAAATTCCACTCGCAGGAATGATTATACATAATTTATTTTCATATTCCCCTTCTGGTAAACGATATAGTCTGATAGTCGATTCGGGCGTTGACTTCAACGTTGTTATGTTACGATATTTGGACGGAAAGTAAGTAGCACCCTGTTGTGCAGGTTGTGAGTTCGATTGCTTGTGGGTTACATTTTTTTTTTTCATTGTCCGTGGAACTCTGGCGCTATTAGGTGTTGAGTGCGGAATTCAGGGCTTTGACTCAAAACTAAAACAAAGTTATATTTTCATTAAATATTAAAACATTTAATTTTCTCAAGTGGGGATCGAATCCACAACCAGATGGTTTTACAGTCACACTTCGTGCCACTGCGCCACGACTGGCCTGGACTTCTGTGTAAATAATGTATAGAAAAATAGTAATAATGATATTCATAGTGGACAATTAAATTAAATCAACCATTGTTTCAGCAAATACATGCAAAACATAAAAACAATGACTTATGATTTTCTTTATTGAAAAAAAAACGATTTCAAATAATAATTTTAATGTCTATCATATCGATCATCCTTATCTAGTAATGAACTATGTGTATTATGTCATCTTTAATAGCTATCGGTAACAGTAATTGTTTTATGTCAGTACCTATATTCTATGATTATTATTTTAATTAGATTAAATGCCATTAAAAAAACAGATCAATAACTGATATTTACATAATATAACAAATATATAGTTATATAACTGATATCTTTCTATAGGTATATTAATACGCCAAGTAAAACCTTTGTACCCTTTCCTATAAATTGTACTGAAGGAGTAAGAAAGGAGACGGAAACTCGTGGGCCAAGAAGTTAAGTTGAGATGTGATCTAAAAAATTATGTTTTTTCAATTTTAGAATAACAAAAATCATGTCAAATTTCATGTCAAAAAAATCAAATCTGAATCTGGAAAAATCGAAACCTGGAAGCAAAAATAAATGAGAAAAAGTTGTTGGTTTGAGCGGAACGGAACGAAAATAAAATATTTGTTCATTATTACAGTATACATAAAGAAAATGTCGATTAATTACGAAAAAATAAAAATCCATTTTTAATAGATCCATTGAAATCCATTATATTAATTAAATAACAGTTATGACAGCTGTTTGACATTGAAACCTTGTCAAATGATTTTTATTTTTTGCTTCATTCGTTTCTTTATTTCGATGCGTTGTGAGTGCTTTCTCGTTTGTTTGATATTTTCAACGACTACTGCTTTTGTTTCACACGGATATTTTTCTCAGTAGTCATCTAATTTATAAAAAATGATTTTGTAGAAATTGTGCTGTGAACTCGAGCTGAATTAATAGAAATTTGATTGCCAAAATTGACAGAACTTCCAGGGAGGGCATGATGTATGCAATCGTTTCGGTCTCCTTTGGCACTGTTATAGTATATATGGAGGAGTGAAGGATGCTTATTTATTTTTATAAATAATGCGGATAAAGGCCAGGACAGTGTGGCGCAGGACATTACCGTGTGACTGTAAGGGCGACAGGTTATGGGTGCGATTCTCAATCGAGGAAATTAAATATTTTAATTTCCTAGTTCTATTGACGAAGCAAAGCGTGGCGTTGAGTTACGCCACTCAACACGTAAAGCATTAGAACTCTGTGAATAGTGGGACAGGGGACGGTCCTAATGAGAACGGAGTGTCTTGACACTAGGTTCCCATGTTCCCACTGCCAACTTTGCTATATACGGGATACAGTTTCTAAATAAAAAAAATAAACAATAACCTCCACAAAAATACCAACCGTCGTTTTTTTTACACGTTTAAAAAGCGCATAAATTTTCCCGCAAAAACACTTTTTAGTAGTTCAAAAGAGCAATAAAAAATTGAATTTTTTCACTTTAGATACTCAACATATCACAAGTAATATTGAGGATAAACATTCAACTTTAATTAAGGAAATATTAAATATATTTCCAATTAGGAGATTTAATGCTTCGCTGGCTGGAATAATAAAGAAAATGTTTTGAAGGTAATGAAATTTTTGTATCTCAGAAATCTGTCAAGATAGAGCTAAGTCGATATTCTTCATTTTCCTTTTATTCTAATTTGAAAAACCTTTTTTACCAACATAATACTTCTTATATATAATAGAAAAATACATAGTTATAAGTTAAACCGTTCTAATTAAACATAAATAAGTACAAAACATTCATCAGACGCTACTGACATTTTGATATAATTTCAAAAAAGAATAAATATATATTACTACGTGATGATAAAAAATTAATATTTATGTGAAACAGCTCAAAACTGACTAAAATCTTCAAACAGAAAATACACTATAACACTTACACCTTTTTGTTGATAGTTTGACATAAGACAAACAATTAAAAATTCATAATGTATCTGCTTTCAGAGGATAAACCGTCGATAAAATTCACTTAAAATTTTTATAGACCACTGTTTCGTACTGATTACCTATTGTGTGTGACGTCACACATCCGACAGGTAAGAAACTAAACTATAAAATCGCCTCCACAGTAAAATGATATAACTAAAAAATAAATCATTGACAACTGTTTCAGGATCTAAATAACGAAACCCGCGTCATAAGTATCTAGACACGCAAAGACTATTTTTTACCATAAAATCACATATATTAATTCCGATCTCCGATTCTTTTGTCGTTGAAGTCGAGAACGACT
Organism: Heliconius hewitsoni; assembly: GCA_018230445.1. Classification (NCBI taxonomy): domain Eukaryota; kingdom Metazoa; phylum Arthropoda; class Insecta; order Lepidoptera; family Nymphalidae; genus Heliconius; species Heliconius hewitsoni. The sequence continues at coordinate 7,144 of DWAN01006287.1, read as the reverse complement.
CATCATTCAACATTGAACTTGGCTCTCATTTGATACTTATGATTTTGCCTCGACACCAGAGTGAAAAAATGGAAATATAAATTTCAATAAATATTTCATTTCCTCGTGGGGATCAAACTCACAACTCACACTAGTGCCCCTGCGTCACGCACGACTGGTCTTATTGACCTCTGGATTTTGATGCGATTATATTATTTTATACGTCGTATTATTTTCAGCTTCACATTTATTGTCAAATAAAGCAGGATAATCAAAAGGAACTTAGTGCTGATGTGTTAATTATTTTCCACCCCTGTCTTAAAAAATATTAAAAATATTCGTAAAGCGAATCCTCATATATAATAAGACGGCGTGTAATGAATATCACGAAATCATTGTTTACTTTGAGTGATTCGCATTTTGAAATTTATACATGATATTTTTCTTTTTCATAACGTGTAAATAGTTGATTTTGCAAAAATTTAGCTAAATTTCGACACAGCTGAGTTGACTTTGTGATACTAAATATTCTTTACATTTAATACTTTCATTTCGTCATTCTGGTAATGAGGCAAAGCGCGGCGTTGGGTTCCGCCACACTCCACACTCAACAAAAGCAAGTGGAAAACGTAGTATGTTAATGAGAAACGGAGTGTCTTAACGTTCGAATCGTCTTACTGTAAATGCGACGGTTCTAGGCTCTCCACTCAGAATAATAAATTATTCTTATTTCAACGCTCTGGCAGTACAAAGGCAGTTCGGTTTCGTCGTAACGTAATATTTAAAATTCGGGAGAATTGAAAATAATGTGAACAAAAAAAGATTTAAATCCTCTACACAATAATTTGTAGGTTGCTGCGTTGAATAGTATCTCAACGCCGCGCTTTGCCTCGTTACCAGAACGAAGAAATGAAAATATTATATATTTCATTTCCTTTAAACCATAACCTGTCCATTTTACAGTTACACTCTTGTGCCCCTGCGCCACAACTGTTTTATTTTGTATTTAATAAATTTAGTTGTAAAAAATAGTACTTAAAAAATAATAGATCTTTTCAATTTTGGGAAAAGCAAATAACTTATTTTTACCACATGTATTTATTTGTAAGGTATTTTTGTATGTATTTTGTTGAAGAAGTTGAAATCTATGCGTTCATTCGCATGGGTTACATTTGCTCCACGATAATTAAATGCCCAATTAAAATATTTTAAGCATAAAAATTGGATACATTTGTCTCTTTTTGTAAACAAAATAAACTTTCAGTTATTTTTAACTAATTACTAATTTGAAGGCAGAAAGCCAGGACTTTAGTAGAGTTTTAAAAATTTTGAACATGGTGGTAGAGTCGAACCTGTCAATATTAAGCGCGGCATTAAGTTTAGCCACTTTAAAATAAATTAAAAATTAAATTAAATAATAACATGATGCTACAAATATCGACAGCTAAAAAGACATGACATGCCAATTTACAAAACTACTTTTTTCCGTTTTACACTGTCTCCCGGATGTAAAAGGATAGGCAGGGGTAGCCTAGTATTAAGACATTCTGCACCCCAAGTTCTGAAGGCATTGCGTGTTGAGTGGCGGACCTTAACGCCGCGCTTTGCGTCGTTACCATAACGAAGAAATGAAAATATTATATATTTCATTTCCTCAACTGACAATCGAATCCATAACCAGTCGCGCTTACAGTCACGCGCTTCTTGAAACTAAACTTGTGAAAAAATGTAATATCTCATTTACGACTTTTTACCTGAAAACCATCCAAGTAAGAAACACGTGTAAGCCTGCAAGTGCCCACTACCATACAATACAACTATATTGACTCCAATCATTCAGCTTACAGCACTTTGCTTATACATACGTTAATTTTGCAAATAGTTATAGTTTATAGTTATTTATATTAATTTTAATATAATATAATATAAAATAAAATATTCTTATATATAATATGGTATTTTGTATTTTATATATTTTTAGTTTGGATAGTGAAAGTGTTAGTGAAAAATAAACTGAGATTATTGCTTAAAAATTATATTCAGAAACTTCAAGAAGACATTGAATTTTAGCCACATTTTCAGGTAGGCTTTTTTTTTATACTTACTTACTTGGGCTTTTTTCCTATTTTCCGACAAATCCAGGAGATATAGTGTGTGGAGCCCCGTTACCTTAACGAGGAACTGAAAGTATTAAATTTCTAAATTAAAAACTACGCAAACATGTTGCTAGAACAGATTAAGCAAAAATGAAATCATTTAACGCCCGTTACATTCATTTAAAATCAATTGTCACAGATAAAATAAATTAAAATAAAGAATGAAAAAAAAATATCTTGCCATATGTTCTATTACAAAATAATCAATCATACATAAAATATGGTAAATGACTTGACCGAGATGTTCAGATTGTTTTCCTTATCAGCAGTTATCATAAGTGAGTGTGGTGGACTGGAAACGATGATTTTAAAATATTTTATCGGTATAATATATTACATTTAACGAGTCCTAGACGACAAATTCCTTTGCGTGGACAATAGATACATAATATTGTGCTTCCCTATAATTCCTGGCAACGCGGCGTTGAATTCCGCCACTTAACACTTAATGCTTTCACATAAACCAACCTATTTATGTTGTTAGCATCTCTGTAGTGAGATTTTTACAAATTTCCGGTACCCAAAGATATTTACAAAAAATTATCGTCTGGCAAGAGACAATGCTATTTATTAAATGTTTTTAAACATTTTTTTAAAGTGTTATTCCACATCTATAACAATTTGAGTTCAAAAGCTTTGGGTTCAAAAGCTACTGCACAATATCTTGAAAATTTGGTCACTTGAAAATCAATGTCTCGATAGTGTGTAACCCTACCTTCCCCTCATTTTATTACTCCATCTCGTTACCAGAGCAAAGAAAATTAAGATATAAAATATTTCATTCTCCCGAGTGGAAATCGAAGCCACAACCGTCGCGCTTACAGTAACACGCGTGTGCCCCTGCGCCACGACGGCCTCAATTCCTTTGGATAGATTACAATACTTGTACTTGAACAGACAAAATCTATTACAGGTAAATACAATAAAATAACTTTATAAAAATGAATATTTAGAGGAAAATTTAATAATGTATGCAAAAGATGATGACGGCAGCTAGTCAGTTATCAGTGGTCACTAAATTGAAGGAGACTTCCTATATTTCTAAGGTTCGAGGAAAATATTTTGCATAACATACTCGTATGTAAGGTTTCTTAACAAAATATATTTGTTTTTTAACCGACCTCTGTAAAAGGAAGAGGTTATTTTTGGACTAGGTTTGAACCGATTTTGTGTGTGCAGTCGGTTTTTTTATTATTATTTTTTTTTTATTAAATATTAATGTAATATTTTTTGTGTGTAATATCAATGTATAATTTGTTATCTTAATCATATATACTAAAGTTACTCTGTTTGGTAGATTTTATCATTGATAAATTTTAGTATAAAAGACAAAATACACATTGGCTTCACGCTGTATCAGGCAGAGAGCAGGGTAGACAATGGGAACCTGAGAACTTGAGAATCTAGTTAAGACACTACTTTCCCATTAAAAATTCCGTTAACTACTTTCCGCCGAACTCTCAAGGCATTGCATGTTAAAGTAGCGGAACTCATTACAGAGACCTCGCACAAAAAGTGATTTTCAATCATTTCAGTTTTATTGATCGACTTTTGCATCAAATAATTATAAAGAAAATTTATGTAAATTTTCCAAATCATACATTTTTTTCTTCACACTGTATCCCGCATATAAAACAGAATAAACCGAGGGCAAATAAACGTGGGCACGATAAACCGAATGTTAATTCTTTCAACCGAATTTTTCGAGGAATTATGTTGAGTGGCGAAATTCAACGCCGGGCTGCCTTGGTGAAGAAGTATAAATATCAATAAATAATAATTCGTTCCTCCGAGTGAGGATCGAACCCACAACCGTCGAGGTACGGTCATACTCTTGTGTCACTGCGTCATGACGCAAAAAATATTGATCATCAAATCCTCCATTGAAAGTACGTAAATGGTATCTATTACTCACAGTATCCGGTTCCAAAGAAAATTATAGATAAATAAAAAATTTCATCGACTGAGTATGGATAATTTATATTCAGAATTAATAAATTTCAAAGTCATTTATGAAAATGTAGCAGAGAATAAAAACAATCTTGAAATGACTTCTGACTAAAAGTTGAGGCCGTTTATCGTTAAACGCCTCAAATGTGGCCGTCGTGGCGCAGGGGCACGAGCGTGCATCTGTGAACATGACTGTTGTGTGTTCATTCCTCCACTCGGGAAGTGAAATATTTAATATTTTCATTTCCTCGCTCTGGTAACGAGGCAAAGCGCGGCGTTGAGTTTTCTGCGATTCAACGCACAATGGCTCAATAATTAGGCGGAAAGTAGGGGACGAAAGTGTCTTAATGCGGAACAGAGTGTCTTCAAACTAACGCTATGTCTAGCGGTATTTAGCGTGAAGCTTAATAAGCCCCTAATATAATTTGAATCTACAATTATAACCTTTATACAGCCACTCCGTAGCGACGCTCCAAAGGCATTAAATATAATTTTTCTAATTAAAATAGCTTACAAATAGTATATGTATTAACAAAATGTTGTTATCGCTTAAAAAAAAAATATTAGAAATAAATAAATTAAAATATTTTGTTTTCTTATTTTGCTGTCAAAAAGGAATAAAAAGAGCAAACGATTGTCGTTTTTTATGATTAACAATAAGTCTCAGTAGAAAACTGGCACGTACACTGTACACAGCATTTGATAGTAAATAAAACTAAAGTTGTTAAATTTTTATTGAATGTTTGTTAAGACGCTTAATACTTGTAGTGTTATGTTTCGATATTTTTGTATGTGGTTCTAATAGTTATTGGTGTATCGTCGAGATAAGGTATATAACATTTTTAATTTTCTATTTCTTTTTGATTTCTTTCCATATTTTTGTTAGTGTAGTGTAGTGTTAAGAGTGAAGAACGAGGAGATTTCGGTTGAAATTCGATAACACAGCATCAATGGTACTAATATATATTTGCGGCGTTGAGTTCTGCCACTGAACACGGAAAATGGAAATCGGAAGTGTCTCAATGGGAACAGAGTATCTTAACAAAGATTACCTCTGTTTAAAGCTAAAAAATAAATACATCTAAATGTAATCATACAAAATACATTATATAAATAAAATAATATTTAGTAAATATAGATTGTCTGACTGTTGACTAAAATTTTCCATATGTTATGTGTGTTAATGTATGTATATATGTTAATGTATGCAGAAAGATATAAATTTTTAAAACAAATATATTTTATATTATTTAATAAAACAATAATTCAAACATATACATTGTACAGCCGTTTTAAAGTAAACACAACATTAACACGTTATTAGTAACTGGCAACAATTCAAAAGAATATTAAAGTTTAATAATAAGGTAAATTTCAAATATATAATAATAAAGAAAAAAAGAAGAAATGTGACTGTAAAACAGACGGGTTGTGGGTTCGATCCCCACTCGAAGAGATGAAATATTTGCCTCGACACCAGATCGAAGAAATGACAATATAAATTTAAATAAATATTTTATTTCCTCGAGTGGAGATTGATCCCACAACTTTTTTTTATTTCGATAATAATATGATTGTACATAATCGGTTTCATTATAAATTCAATATGGCTGTCGCAACAAAATGGCGAATTATATATTTTTGCACAAATATGGGTCTCAAATGAAAGGGCTGATTGGAGCCAGTCGTGGCTCACTGGCACAAGCGTGTGACTGTAACCGAAAATGGCGAAATGAAATTCTTTTATTTTTGCATTTTTTTGCTCCGGTGGCGAAGCAAAAGCGCGGCACTGAGTCCTGCTGCAATACCCGCAATGTGAAAAAAATAAAACATTCTTTTCAAATTAAAAATAAAAAAATATTAATAATAACAATAAAAGTATTTAAATTTAATATGGCAGGTGCTGCAACATTTCACGAAAAGCATTTTTCTATATAATTAACATTTAAAAATGAATATAGAAAAAATAAACGGAACAAAAGATATTGGAACTTCTTACAAATACTAGAAAGTAAAGTGGAGTAGAGTGATTGAAGTATACAAAGTCGTGTCAAGGATATCTATAGTCAAGTGGTATAACATAATAAACAATATAATTTTATTTTATTTTATGTTATTTAGTTATTTTAATTAAAATCTTTTTTTTGAAAGTGGCTTTTCGTTAAAATTTAGTTAGACTTTCGACGTTTGAGAAGTTGGGACATACTAAAAGTAACGGTTATGAGTTGAAAGCCATTTTTGGAGAAGTACTTAGAAACATGTATATTTTTAATGTAGGTATTTCCCCGATACCGATACACATAGTGCGGCTTTGAATGTTGTATTAGTTTTTTGTTTCGGCTCGGCTTTAACTGTAAAAAAAAGTTGAGGACTACGATTTTAGTCATTTTGCAAACTCATGATTACATACAAACTCTGATTTCCTTGTATGTGTATATATATATATATATATATATATGGAATGGAGTGTCTTAAGCTAGATGTAGAAGCGTGAAGAGTAAGTGTGACAAACGTGAATTAAATAAAATGCAAATTAATACAACGAAAAAGGTTTTATTTTCCATAGAAGTATCATAAAAACTTATCAATTATCATCAACTTTAATTTATACAATAACGTGGTATATAAAATGAAATTACATAATGGAAATATATTTCTTGATGCGTTGCGTCTTGTGTGCGTTTCTAGAAATTATTATATAATTGTATAAAGAATACAGGTTACAACGCCACCAAACTCATCAAAAAGAGCAACTGTTTTAATTGAATTTAGATTTTTCCCCCGCGTAGACTGGACGTTCGTAAGTTATTTTCGATTTTGTCGAGTAAATCTTTTTACAAAATCCAATTATCGAAAAGATTAAAAGATTTTAAATCACAGATCATATCTTTACAAATATATATAAAAAACAGAATTCATATGTTCAATTAATTGTTGTAGATTAATTACGTAGAAACTATTTGAAGAAATAACATTTGGATTGAGAGTTTCTTCATTTAAAACTTAAATAAAAAATAAATCAGCTTCACGCTGTATCCCGCACACTGCAGGGTAGGCAG
>DWAN01006286.1:0-10569 GCA_018230445.1 Heliconius hewitsoni | reverse complement strand
TTCCCTCTGCCTACCCTGCTGTGTGTGGAATACAGCGTGAAGCTAATTTAATTTAATTTTTTAATATATGATTTATCTTATCTACTAGACTAGATAATTCGTTACCAATAATTTGTCTACTTTGTTTACAGGTAAGACCTCATCATCTGAATGATTATTCTAAATTGCACTCGTAAGTAAATACTTGTAACTGTAACTGCGACACTGAGAGACGAAACTATTTAACATTCCATGGATTTACCGTGCGAGTTCCGGATCCATCGCGGTGTAGTGTCAGAACCTTAGAGCACTGCTTGAGACTTGCGATGTCTTAAACGGAGTGTGTAAGCACTAGGTTCCCTCTGCCTACCCTGCTATGTGCGGGATACAGCGTGTAACTATAAAAACTTTAAATCGAACCTACAACCAACCAACGCTCTTAAACAGGTAAGTACATCAACGCGCTGTGATGGCATTCTTTAAATTTTAAATCAGTTTTAAATATACATTTTTTCGTTTCCTTAATTTCTTGTTAAGCTAAGCAAAAAATAATAAATTATATACATTATACATGAACGATAAATAGCAATTCAAATGATCTAGAATCAAGATAACATATCTAAAATCAAAACAGGCTTCTACCGCGCAATATGTTAAAGTAACTAATTTAAATTATTTAATGGATTGACAATCAGAAATTATACTTATGCCCCACACTACATAAAGGGGCCGACAGTAATCAGGTGCACATCACTAATTGGCTTTATAAATGCAAACATACATTAAATCGTTTAAGCAGATGTCATATAAATTAATTATCTGTGGCGGTAACTTTTATTTGTCTTGCCTTCGTTTTTTGTAAGCAAATGAACTACTTGTTTAATGAGATGTACTTTTGATTTCGTTTTAAAAGCTTATTATTAAACTGACTATACTCTATAGATAAACATATTTTTAGTATATTATCGTATTAAGAAAATAAGTAATACATAATTATTAATACTTATTAAGAAAACGTTTAAATTTTTTTAAAGTAGCGGGACTAGAACCCGCGCCTCCTGGAAACCGACCAAGTTTAACAATGTTTAAAAAAATATATTATTATTAAGTTAATTAATTATTAAGTTATACTTATTTTTGAGGCCAGTTGTGCTGTCGTTTTATAATATCAAGTGGGTTCAATTTCAACTCCATGTAATGAAATATTTATTTAAATTTATACTTTCATTTCTCCACTGGTGTCGAAACAAAGCACGGCGTTGCGTTCTGCTACTCAACACGCAGTGTCTCCAGAATTCGACAGAAAAATGAGAACTTACTGTCTTAACACTGACTCTATCTTGCTGTATGCGAGATACAACGTGAAGCTGATATTATTATATAATTTAGATTGTGAACATGTTCTACAGATCTTATTAAATAAAAAATCGTGACAATTCCGCCAGTCATAAACATAATAGAATTTTAGTACGTATCTAGTAACAATAACATAATTCTCAGTAACAGTAAAGTTTATCGTCTTTTCATACTTATATATTAATAAATATTTAATTTCAGGCTTAGCCATTTAATATTTACATAAAAAACTAAAAAAAAATATATTTTTTATCAAATAAAGCTTATATTATGCTTAGTGCAGTGCGTGCATATTGCGTGTTGTCACTTTGCGTTACTGTTTCTATAACATTTTATGTATAACAGTTATTTTTATAACATATATAGTCTATGAAAATACCTGATTTTAAATGCACGATGCTCGTGGCAGTATCGAGAGCAGGAAGACCTAATAATACCCGTCTGGCCGCTAGTGATGTCTTAAAACCATCGACAAAAAACACATCAAATGTCATTTTTGACGTTAATGTAATACCAATGTCGCTGTAATAATTGTGAAAGTCTAGCTATGTCTATTAATTTAAAAGAGACTTGGTCAAGTGTAATTAAATTATTAAACAGTTAAGTCGGGCTAAAATATCTATAGGTGACAGGTCGAGTGAGTGCTACTGAGATTTTTACTCATGGGGCTTGGGATAGTAAAAATACTTTTAATTTATTTAACAAATTATAATAGCAAGCAGGCGCCCAGTCTTAAAAACTACAAAGTTAGTCATCGGGAACCAGCTTTTTAACGACTTTGAAGAATAGGTTCAGAAGAGGTTTAGTAGTAAAAGAAGGGTTCAGTTCATGTGTGATTACAACGTCACACATTAAGAAAGAACTGTATTGAAGGTTCACTAATAGTCAGTAACTGAGGCAATAATTATCGTTTTTGCTGTCGTAAAAAGTACGCGCCTTTGCTTATATGAAATTCCAGGTCACTCCGAACTCTTAAATCTAGCAATAATAAAATTAAAACGCAAATAATATATAAAAGACTAAATAAATATCGTTAAAGATTAACATCATAAACCTACAATATATATCATTAAAGATTAACATCACTACTACATCACAGCTTCACGAAAGATAGCTGACATTTAAATAAACGATAGATATACTCACATCACTAAAGGACAGCGGTGTATAGTTACGTCCGGATTGAATCAAAGCCCTGTAAAGCCTTCGCTATATGGGACAAAGCTCGAACGCAAATCTTACTTATCTTAGCAATCGGGTATCAGGTTTATTCATATCCTAAGATGCACTAAGATGGTATAGCAGAGGATGATCATAGAGTACCTATCCCTTTGTATTAATTCTTTTGAATACTAATTTATTGTAAAGTATTTAGAAAAGGTAAAGAAATCGTGATAAATTATTTGACTTTCTAGTTTTTTTTTCTGTTTTGTTTAAGCAAGAAATTGTTAGTTAAGTAAAATAATGTAGTTTAAAAAAAAGACAATAAGAAGCTAATTAGTTCATAAAAAAAATATATTTTTCAATGTGATAATTCTTCTTGATTTAAATATATTTTTTTTAGGTCTAAGTTTTCATTCCAACTACATTTATTTTTAATCTAAACTAACTCTAGTTTCACTAAGAGCGTGGTTAAAAAGTGCATTTATCTGTTATTTCGTACAGAAGCCATAAATCGTTAGATACAAATCTGCTCTAAATTTTTGTTCCTACACTTTTTCTCATGACTCAACTTTCACTTGCCACAGAGTGTTATGAAGTTGAGAATTTACGTGAGCTTTTTTGAATTTTTTTTTATGTAAGTAAAATTTTTATTTTTTTGAGACTATCGCGGCATATTGTCTGACGTAATTCGATAGTTATAGATTCGATTTCCGGCGGTTACAGGTTAGATTCTCAGCGAAATGAAAAGCATGGTGTTAAGTTCTTACAATTTTATAAATAATGTCTTATTTAAGGCAAAGTTTAGCCTGTTTTGCCTATTTTATTTAAAATATCAATATTCAATTAAGATTACGTGAAACTAACATTATATTTCCATAAAATAAGTAGCATGGATTAAATTGGCTTTATATTCCCAATTATCTAACGATGGTAAAATGCATGTTACATATTTATAGTCAATAGAAGTGCAGAAGGAACAAAATAATTATATAGGTAACGGGAGAGGCAGAAAGGATGTATGTAATCAATTGATCATACAGTTTGTTGGTTACCTATATTTTGTTGCACCACGATAAAGCATAATATTTAGGTGAGGTTTTTTTTAAAAAAAGGCCTAAACAGTTACGATATTTGTATATCTTGCTGGTATAAAATGGATTGAATATTGATACAGCGTGATTTAAAATTGAAATGGATAATTTAGTCTTTGATACGCAAACCTGTATAGATAGATTTTTTTTAAGTTCACACTGTATATATTATATATAGCAAGATAGATAAAGGGAACCTTGAAACCCAGTGTTATGACACTTACTTACCATTAAGACAGTTCGGTTCCCAATTTTCTGCCGAATTTTGGAGGCATTGTGTGGCAAATCAATGCCACGCTATACCTCGGTACCAAAGCAAAGAAATAAAAATATGAAATATTTATTTTGCTCAAATGGGAATCGAACCCACAATCTTTCGCGTTTATAGTCGCACGCTTACGCCTCCGCGCCACGACCGACCTCATATAATACAGGCAAAATTTTAACCTACCACCAAGATAGTGAACGGCACAAACTAAACAAAAAAATCTTTTAAATACTAATAAATAAACTAAAATGACTTTACTCAAAAGTCACAAAGGAAATGGCTATCAAAAATGATTTACTTGATCAGCAATAAATCTCAAAAAAAACAGCTAAAGAATTTTAACGAAATTTAAAACACCGTTTCAAGTTTTCAAATTATTGTTAGTTAGTTAGTTTTATTTATTTAAATTAATTAATTAATTCAAAATGTAGTATATTGCCTTTTATATTCACATTGATTATTTCCGTTCCACTAACTGCAAGTAAAAGCTTGTTTTTCTTTTTATAATTAATATATAGTTAAGACCCTATTTGATATTTGAGTTGAAGTTGTCCGTAGAACACCGCTCTCATAGACGTCAATTAGCTTTTAATAAATATTACCCTGTTATAGACGCATACTCGTATTCGTGTATCTGTAATTATATGTATATCATGACTTACATGTTAATTTATATCTTCTATTGCTATAGGACCCCAAATAGGGCAGTCAGCGAGGCCAGGCCAGTCATGGTGCAGGGGCACAAAGTGTGACCGTAAATTCGACTGGTTGTGGATTCGATCCCCACTCAAGAAAATGAAATATTTATTTCTTCGCTCTGGTATCGAGGTAAAAGTGCGGCGTTGAGTTCCGCCACTTAACACGAAATGCCCTCCAGAACTCGGTGGAAAGTGGGCAACGGAGTGTCTTAACACTAGGTTCCATCTGCCTACCCTGCTGTGTGTGGGATACAGCGTGAAGCCGACTTAATTTAATTATTTTTTTAATAGAATTATCATACTTACTGAACTAAACAAAATAGAGTAGAATAGAGTAAAGTACGAAAAGAAAACAAAAAAAAGACAGAAGTAGTAAGAAAAGAAAAAAGTAGAATAGAGTAAGGAAAGAAAACAAATGTAAAATAAAATTGAAGACCCCACAATAAACTTTTTAAAAAAAAATTTTTTTTTAATTAATTGAAGTGTTTAAGAGATTATTTCATCATCTCACATCAGACATATTTAAATTTAAAGATAAACATCTTTGCAATGCTTATCAACTCATATCTGGATATTTTAATGTAAGACCTGCTTCTGATAATATATTATGTTATAAAAATTTCACTGACGCCGTTACGGTACTGACGGCTTAGACTTGTGACGAGTGGCTCAATTTTTTGTATGTAACTGATTTTAATATAATTATGCAGTAAAGCGTTGAGCTACAATAGTAGAGCATTCAGTGTTAAACAAATCACGGCGTTTATTTCCATTTGCCCTTCAAATTATCGCCATGTCAATTAGAAGAGTGAGTCGGTAAGAATCGCGAAAAAATATGAAAAATAAAAATATTCGATAGAAGATATTCAATCGATTACTAGTAAATAGCTAGCATAAAAATGCTTTAAAGAAAAAGACATTCCTTTCCCAACCATACCGCAGTCAAATACCGACCTTGCCATACAAAAGGACGACAATACATAAAACCAGTGTATTTGCGCACGCGCAGCTAAAATTCTCATTCCATTCGTGCCGATGCGTAGGGAAAAGAATACAATTTTAATTGAAACAATTATTCTGGCGATCAAATTCTTATTCCTGTTTAGAGGTCGTTCAAGATATGTATGAGGTATTTATTGGGTAAAACTTGAATGAAAACGGCTTAATGTGTATGTATTAATTTGTCATCTTAAAACTACTTAGGATGACTGATTGCAAATAGTATGCTTACAAATCTATGCACGTACAACTTGTATATAGAGTTATATAAGTACATTATAATTAAATATGTTGAAGAAGTGGTTTACGCAGAAAGATATAGTTTAAACGCGTTCACACACGTTTAAAATTAATCACGTACTAAACAAAATTCTTTAAAAAAATATATATAAATTTAAACCTAAAACTTTCGTGTTAAATCATGCACACCTCAACTGTACCAAGGTCTTTTCGCGTCTTTTCCAATACACCTCTTAAAAGCTTGACCACTAAATACAGACTTAGTACGCCCTTTAATGTTAAGATATTTTTGACCTCTTTTGCACTCGTTAAAATTGAATAAAAGTAATCGAAACAACGTTCATTATTAAAACCAAAGTCACACCTCACCACTAACGATGTTAAATTAGGTTAATTTTAACAAACTATACTTAATAAGTGCGTAGTGGTTGGATATATTCTAGGTTAACTACCAATTAACTAGACAGAAAGACAAGGTTAATAAATGTGTTAAACTTGATAGAACTGTAAGATTACAAATTAAATTTTGCTAAGCTGCTATTTATGATAATGAAAAGTATTTTGTACACTTGTAGCCTGAATGAATTCTTATCGAAGATATTTAAATGCAAATTTAAATATTTTTTTAGCTTCATACATATAATAGCAAGGTATCTAGTGTTAAGACACTCCGTTCCCACTAAGACACTTCCGTTCCCCACTTTCTACCGAATCTTGGAAGCGTTGCGTGTTGAATGTCGGAGCAATGCTCAATGCCGAGCTTTGTCTTGCTACTACTCCGTGGAAATTAAAATATTCGCGGGGAATCGAACCTATAACATTTACATTTATAGTCATACACTTGTGGCACTTGCCTCGTGACGGTCTCGATTCAAATAAAAATATTATTTATTCGAAAAGACTTTCGCAAGCACTTTTTAATCACCGAATGAACATAGAACTATCTCCAGGTCGGAAAGCAGTTCTGCTTAAAAGAGAAGCAGTTCTGCTTAAAAGAGAAACTATAAATATAGTAAACCTAATGCCTGACAATATACTTTTTATTTTAAATATAAATTGTTGCTTATTTATTAGCAAAAAAGTATGCCTTACAAAAGGTAAATAATGAAACAAGTTTAAAGAAAATCAAGGGCATCCAGTAATATAACTATAATGAATATACATCGTCTCTCCGTTTAAAGCCAGGGTTGACAAGGCAATTACAGTAATGACGGATGCCACGAAATTCTCCAAATAATCACATACTGGCTCACGATCTAGTATGTTTTATGTATTTTAGTTGGAGAGACATTTATGATTGATATGATATGATTTGACACAAAAGAAAAACTAAATATTTTTTTTATTTGAAATATAAAACTTGAACCTAAAAAGTGTTAAAATTAGTGTCAAATCTCTCAGTTTTTGTTTATTTGTATTACCGATTACTAATTAATCATAAAAATTTAATCGCAATCTGTTAAAAATATTCAAACAAGAATATGAGAATCGAGAGATCTGACCGAGTAAGAACCGTGACTGGCACTATAGTGTGAATCCTCCCGAACAATTTATAATTATTAATTAGCCAATAATAAAACGAAATATCTAAATTATTTCTTATTTAAATCAAAAAAATCTAATCACTTTTTTTTCCTTATCTAAATAAATACAAATTAAATAAAAACTCTGTTCGAAACAGGCATTTCACTAAATGACATTTGAGCTTTTAGTAGAAAGCTGAATTGTAAATCAACAGAACGGTATCACAGACCGTTTAGTTTAATGGTTCGTTTCGATGTTTTATAACACAAATCGAAATGTATCGTGACTCGAGATATCGATGTATGTTTACTTTATTATTAACTAGCGGTTAAATTTAATAGAAAAAAGTATTAAATTAAATATATTTTAATTATAATTTCACGCTTCATGCTGTATCCCTCACACAGCAGGGTAGGCAGAGGGAACCTAGTGTTAAGACGCTCCATTCCCCACTGTCTGCCGAATTCTGGAGGTATTGCGTGTTAAGTGGCAGAACTCAACACCGCGCTTTTGCCTGGATACCAGAGCGAAGGAATGGAAATATAAATTTAAGTAAATATTTCATCTCCTCGAGAGGGGATCGAGCCCACAACCAGTCGGTTTTACAGTCACACTTTTTAAAAATATAGACATCACAAATCGGTGAAGAGTTTATATAATCTTATTAAAATATCCATAAATATTTCTTTCTTCTCTAAATTTAAATATACAAACACTATAAAAGTGTTGTCTTTATTACTACCAAAATAGTTCTAATATATCTCATACAAAATGTCTTATTAGGATTTAATATTCTATGAATTAAAATTTCTCTTATCTAATAAAACAGACCCTTCTCATCTCTATATCAATATTTCTTTCGAACGTGACACGACTGCTGATGATGAGATCAGAGATGACAAATGGCCCAGATGCTGGCAAATGACAATAGAATGTGGATATTAATAGATATTATACTTTTAAAATAATAAAATTATAAGCCTGTTTTTATTATCAATTGATATTAGACTAGTATAATTATATTTTTTATTATGTTTTTTGTAACGATTTATGTTAGGCTGTGATCTTTTCTCCATTTTTTCTATAAATGAAAGCAAATCCATAGAGTAAACCTATAAAATAATATAGTCGCGTTATAAATAGTCTACAGCTACCTAAGTAGAATTTAATTTAACGTTTTAAATTGGTTACAAACAAAAACATTTATATCGATTAATTTTCAACTACCACTAATCGATATTTTCAGTCAAGTCTCAAGAAAAAAATCTTCACTAAATACAAAATATTTGCATTTCAACATGTATAAAAATTAAATTGGAAGTAACTTAATTTTTTATCGTCACTCGACTACTTAGCGATAATTATGCTTTAAGGAAAAGTGGGCCGACGATTTTTATTTAAAAATCGGTATATTTCTGATAAATCCGCAAAAAAAGATAAGCTTAACGCGGCCAATTTCTGTGGCAATTTCTTTCCATCCGATTTGAACTAATTGTATGTCGTAATTTATTCATTTGTATGTATTAAGATCATTTCTTTGAATTGAATAACTCTAACTTATAAACGTAACGGTTCAGTTCTGCTGTTACTTTTCATATATATTTTTTATTTAAGTAACTTTTGGACAATTATTCTTTAAAAATCTTAAAATATTAATACGAGGGTTTTTCGTCGCTCTGGTGTCGAGGCAAAGCGCGGTGTTGAGTTCTGACACTCAATACGCAATGCCTCCAGAATTCAGCACAAAGTGTGGGCAACAGAGTGTCTTAACACTAGGTTCCCTCTGTCTACTCTGCTGTGTGTGGGATACAGCGTGAAGCTGGTTTTAATTGCTTTTATTATTTCGTATTATGTATCATTTTACATAGAACCGAACAAGAAAGTCACATAAGTAGCTTTTAAATATTTTTTATGCATATATTTTTAATGGAACAAGTAAAAAATACTTACGAAACGTTTATTACACCAATAATTCGTTATATTTTGATTAATTTATGTTCAAATTAAAGAGTTTCCTCCATAAACTACTGTTTGTAATTGTCTTTTTAATATTTTTTATTCGCGTTATTTCTTTTTAATTGAACATGCGATTCAATTTATCAAACACAAAATTCTTTCAATAATAGTAATACAATACAGCTTCACGCTGTATCCCGCATGAAACAGGGTAGGCTGAGGGAGAATAGTGTAGAGACATTCCGTTCCTATTAACATTCATTACCACAAAATGAAAATGGAATGAGACATGAAATGGAAATATTAAATATTTTCATTTCCTCGTATGGGAATCGAACCCACATTCTGTCGCGTTTACATTCACACGCCGGTCTCAACCACACAACTTCCTTGCATTTAAACGTATTTAAGATCTAAATTTCAAATTTATACAGTATTAAAATGTCAACATCTTAAACAAAAGTGACAGTCCCTTTACTGTTGGTTGTGCCGTGCAATATTACGCAAGCTTAGGCACAAAATACACTGAATGGGCCGGCATCGACACTATAATAGAGGCAATTATATTAGAAAAAGCAAGCTATTAAACACTGGAGACCTAAATAAAGATTTATTACTACAATATAGTGCTCGCCACCTTTGGTTCGGTTGGTCTTGAGTAATTTATATATTAAATTATATGATTTTGTTAATTTTAACGCCTTGATCCATGCATATTATTTGATATCTTTCTATATCTTTTTCTTTTTGTAAATAATTATGGCTCCTTATTATTTAAATTATAATGTATATTATGTAAATGAATTTAAGTTATGGGCTAAAACACGACTGTAAAAATATGCAGACGAAACAAAAATTTTGCAAAACAATCATAATGTTATCTATTTAACTGCCATATATTATTATTCATTAAAAATAGATCCCGCTGCAAATTTTTGCAGCGGGATCTCGTACTACTAAGACAAGTTGATAAGCAAAAGATTTTTGTTAGTATTATGTCACTCATTTCTCTACTATCTACTCACTTCGAAACTACTACTACTTCGCTCCCTTGGAATTGGAATCGCGTAATATAACAAGAAATAGACAAGACGTGTTAAGTGGCGGAGCCATCGTTACCAGATCAAGAAAAAAAATGAAAATTTATTTGCATTTTCAGTCACAGGCGGTTCCCATCATTATTTTATTTTCAAATAAGAAAACAAATAGTATATAATACACCTTATATTATACTCCAGAACGAAAAGGAGTAAATAATATTTTTCGCAACACCCATATTTATTGTTATGGGCCG
>DWAN01006285.1:0-10569 GCA_018230445.1 Heliconius hewitsoni | reverse complement strand
TATATATATATATATATATATATATATATATATATATATATATATATATGTTATTATGTAGGTAATAAAATGTATGATAATTCATTCATACAAAGCTATATGTTGACCAGATTGACACTAAAGATAGGGTGATGTTATTGTTTAATGTGTATTTAATTTTTTTTGAGGCCAGTCGTGGCGCAGGGGCACAAAGTGTACGTAAGCCTGTAAACGCGATGGGTTGTGGGTTTACTACTCGAGGAAATTAAATATTTATTTAAATTTATATTTTATTAATTCGCTCTAGTGTCAAGGCAAAACGCGGCGTTCAGTTTCACTCGAGCCACAATGCTTTCAGAATTCTGCGGAAAGCGCGAACGGAGTGTCTTAACACTGGGTTTCCTCTTCCAATCCTGCTGTGTGCAGGATACAGCGTGAATCTGATTTAATTAGATTTTTTTATATTTTAAAGAGTACTTAGCTAAAATCTACTGTTATTAAATAACCTAATTAAAACAAAAACAAATATTAAAACACAAATATTGAATTGATACGTAATCTTGTCATCGACCTACGAATGACCCTACTAGGACGTACAAGCAATAAAAATATTTATACTTTTATATTTTATAATAAGAATTCAAGTAATTAAAATGAAAAGAAACATATAATATTATTACTTTTTTTCTATATAAATCAGAATGAAAAAAAAATGCAGTTCTTCAGTTGAAGACTATAAATTTTATTGATAAAAATGTTGATGGTCAACAAATTGTTGCTTTTACTTTGATTTAATAAATTAAGTATTTATTGCAGTAATAGAAATGCCAGTGTCCTTCCTGTCGAGCTGTCTCCGTATCGAAATCAATTAAATACATGTTTTAGTTTAGGTTCACACTGTATATAGTAGGGCAGGCAGAGGGAATCAAGGGTGAACAGTTTGTTCTTCATTTTTCTTATTTCCGAGATCTTACGATTACGATCTCACACAATAGTGTGGAGTGGCGGAACTTAACGCTGCGGTCTTTTTACCAGGGCGAGGAATGGAACACACAACAGTCACACGCTGAACCTCTGTGCCATGACGGCATCAATAAACGGGCTATTACTACTATACGAATATGTATTTGGATTAACTAGGTATATAATAATAATATAAAAAATATAAGGATTTTATTATTTTTTTGTCTTTGTCTATATAATTTATATTATGAATTTTGATGTGTGGTTTATTATTATTTTTTTAATAATAATCATCATATCTTTTATTCTGTGTTTTGTTGAATACACTTGTAACTAACTTGAAGTAGCTTTTAAGATTTTTATTATATAATACATTTGTTTTATATACTTAATAAAAATCTTATTTTGTTTACAAAATATCTTAATGGTTTTATAATTGACTGAAGGAAAATTAACATTACACGTTGATTTCTTTAGCTTCGGTCATAATTTTTTTAATTATAAAACGATAAGGAAGGACGCAAATAACGATTAAAAACAATTTATATAATATAAAACGATTTTTTATTTTAACATTAATTCATGCAAGTCAGTATTTATTATTATTTAGATACAAACTCTGAATCTAGTAACTGATATTAAAGCGAACCAAATTCAATATATGGTCTAAGACCCCTTGTACAAAACTGCATGTATCTGTTTTTTTTAATGAAACTTAGTCCCTTGAGTGGGCATCGAACCCACAACCAGTCGCGTTTACCTCGCCAGCATGAATCTTATTGTTATAAAGAAAACAATATAATGTTAAATAGTAGATATCATTTGTTTGTAGGTAAACTAGTTATCACTCAACATTTAAAATGGGCATCACGATACACGTGTCAAATGTAAAGTGACCATTCTTTGTTTAAAACGGGACACTGGTTTTATAATAACTTTCTACTGTTTTTATTTTACTATTGTATTAAAAATTACATTTAACTTTTTGATGTTTATTTTGAATGTTTCGTATACCATGCTTTTGGCAGAAAAGAAATTGAAGCAACCGATCAAATTTACGGTCCATTTCGAAACTACCACATGTACGTCCCGATGCTGTTTCGGGACACCGGGAAACAAGCAAAAAACGGGATCGTCCCGTTCAAAACGTGACAACGTGACATCTAGTCATATTAGTCAAATAGCACTTTTCCTCTATATTAATATAATTATTAATAATATTTTTTTATTAATGTTCAGTTTAAGTTTATAGACATTTATTCTCAATAAGACCTAAGCCACTTACTTGATGAATAATAACTTTATAATATTGTAATTTATTTCATTCGTACAAGACTACGATAAAACAACAACAATCAATAAAATTCTTGCGTAGTATATAATATAACAAACGTATAATAGAACATGAGAACTGAGAACATCGTCGGTCGTTTGTACACACACCGCTACATACATACATCACTATAGTTATAGTATAAGCACACGTAATATAATGTTCTCTCGCTCATATGCTTTATATTCAATTCATCGACAAAAACGAAACACATTTACGCATTGAGAAACTATGCTTAGTTTAAGACGCGTAACCAACAGGTGAGAGAGTAGTGAGTTGAAATATTTATTTATTTATTTATACTTATACAGCTAGCTAGTATCGTAAATCGAGCTGGGCCATACTTACAGATAGATAATATGTCACGGCAACACGTAACAACACACAAGACAAATGTTAACAAAAACACAAGAGATGTGGTGCAGGCGCACTGCGGCCGTTAACCCGGCTGGTTGCGTTTCGAAAACTTCGCAGCGAAGCGTTTGGTGAACATTCAAAAATAGACCGACTCAGTGCGAAATTTGCGCGATATTGTGTTTAGACGAACGTTCACAAGCGCGGGATACGAACTAAAATGGCGTTGGTGTACTATATTTTGTGTTTCAATGGAATTATAGACGAAAAGTTTCCAGTATACAAAGTTGTGTACGTGCGTTAGGGCTCTACGCGTCGCGCGCGGCAACCCTACGGCGTGTGGAACTAGACTGGGCGCTCGCGGCCGGCGGCGCCTCCGACCGCTCCGCACCTCGCGTGGAGCGCCCACACTCTCGCGCGCACACACGCGCACGCCACCGAACTGATAAACAGCTTAAAACAACGATGCAACCACAATATAAACATATCCCGCTTTCCTGTCGCTGTGTCCTCAAACGGTTAGATATCTCTTATCGAAATTATGTTGTCAGTTTTGTGGACAAACATCTTTTATTTAGTTAAAAGAATAGGCCGAAAACCTATTTAATTTTTGGTAAATATTGAAATATGTATGTGTTATGTATAACGTATGTATCAAATTTACGTTTTACTTAATACAAACATATTATTACGTTTTGAGCGTTTATTAGTAAACAAATGTGTACAGTACAGTAAACTGAGTCATGCAGATATAGTCGTAAATTTTTTTTCATATATTTTAATGACAGGTGTCAAGTTCCATGTTACATATACTAATTTAAATTTTGCATTCTTAAAAAACGTAATTTATATGAAAAAAAAAGTTATGTCAAGTTTAAATTATTATAAAATATAACTTTCTTTTTTTTTTCATAAATATTAATTGAGAAATTTAATTTGGCTGTAATGTTATGGACTTTAAAATGGTAGATAAAAGTATAGTAGGTATATATAATATAGTGAAACTTTTAAATATTTTTTTATTATATTAAAATATATTATAATATATACATATATATAAAGTTTATTAAGTTATTTATACAATCTTGTTTCTTTTACAATGAAGGCATAAAGTAGGTAACCTAAAGTTAATTATGATAAAAGAATCAAGCGTTATTTTAGCAAAAACAAACAAACGTACTCACATGCCTGATATCCTTCTAATTTTCTTACTGCATGGAAATTACCTGAAATGAAAAATACTATCGGAAAATTTATATCTTAAATCTAAAAAGTAAAAATAAAAAATAAAAGATAAACAACATATTTTTTTACGATATGTTAAATTTTGTAAATATTAAAATTAGCTTTAATGAAGAAAACAATTATTTTATTAGAATATATTGCAAGAAACTTAAAATACATAAAACATAAAACGTATATGTTATCTATATGTAGTTTACAAATTGATTTTTCCTTTATGGCTTTTTTATAGTTTACTATATTGCTGAAGTAATTTTAAAAAATATTAAAGTCACGTATGTATTTACATTTTTTAAAATCTGTAATAAAGTTACAAAAATATTAAAATAAAAATATATATATTTATAATTGAGTTAAATTTTTTCAACACATTTTATCCCATCCCGTATGCACTATTTTATCGCTTCCGAGATATTGGCCAAAAAAAATATCTAAATGCCATATGTGCGCAATGTAAATGCTCGAAAAAGAATATTTTTCATACATTTTTTTACCGATTATTGGATTTTTTATATTTTCTGATGTATATATCATTTAATTATGCAATATAAATCCACCTAAATGTTCTAGATCTTTGCTTATTGGGTGACAAGGTTTAAAAAAAAATGTCACACACCGTAATTTTCAATGAATATATTCTCAAAATATCACACCCAAAAATACATATTTGTACGTAGTCTTGAGCGAATTTAGAGATAAATTATGTTAATCTTAAAAATGTATGTTGTATATGTATTTAAAATACACAAAATGTTTTTCGACTATTTAATTGCGCATATATAGTATTTAAAAAAAAATCAGCTTCACATTGTATCCCGCACACAGAAGGGTATTCTGGAGGCATTGCGTGTTGAGTGGCAGAACTCAAAGCCGTGTTTTGCCTCGACACCAGAGCAAAGAAATGGAAATATAAATTTAAATATATATTTCATCTCATCGAGTGGGGATCGAACCCACAACCAATCGATTTTACAGTCACACTTTGTGCCCATGCGCCACGACTGGCCTCGACATAACTGTAATAGAGATGAATAATTGATTTTTTTATAACCTAGTATTAGAATGTTAAATATATTAATGCAATTCATATACGCCCGTAATAAGTACGCCCATTAAAGTTTACATCGTTCGCTCATATTATATTGTATTTAAATGTTTCTAGAGAATAATTATGAGTATGAATAAATTTTATATATATATATATTTTATAAATATTACGAAACTGAGCTGAGTAAATGATTTTAATGTTGTATTTGTATTACATTACATAAGAGTAACATGGATAAAAAGTGATAGCTTCTACCACAGAACTTGTGGTGCTTGTGTTAGATGATTTTTTTTTCTGTTTCACCCTGTATCCTTTGCGTTGGGGCTCAAGAGAAGATATGAAAATATTAAATGCTTTCCTCGAGTGGGAACCGAACCCATAACCTGTCGCGTTTACTTGTGCCCCTGGCCTCTAATGAAAATGTAATTATTTATTCAAGACTCCTTCCTGTATTTCGTACGGTACGATAGCAAAAAATAAAGAATACATAGAAAAACATTAGATAATATAATAGGTATACGTCAAAATGACATAATTATCAATTGTATAATGCATATCGTTGGTACCACTTCCAAACCAAACACATGCTGGTAGGAGCGTGGTTTGGTTTGGTTTTGAGCACACATCACTAATTGGTAGGAAGTTATTATAATTTATTTTTGTTGTCAAAAAACATAAATAAAGAATAAAATATACGAAGCCGGCTGAATAATTTTAATAAGTATATTATAATATGTTATATCGCGATCACTATAATATATGAGGCCAGTCGTGGCGCAGCGGTACGAAGTGTGACTGAAAAATCGACTGGTTGTAGGTTCGATCCGCACTCGAGGAGATGAAATATTTACTTAAATTTATATTTCCATTTCTTCCCTCTGGTATCGAGGCAAACTGCGGCGTTCTGCGATTCAACACGCAATGCCTCCAGAATTCGCCTGAAAGTGGGGAACGGATTGTCTTAACACTAGGCAGAGGCAGAGGGAACCACCCTGATGTGTGCGGGATACAGCGTGAAGCTGATGTTTTTACTATAATATTAATAAAAAAATTACACAACACAACAAACCGCTATAAAAGTAAATAGTTTACAGCCAATCGATTAAAAGTCTGTGACGAGGCTTAGGAGAAATCCTGAGATAGTTTCGTTTTTATCCGTAAAAGTTTTCCACGATCCCTATAAAGTTTTTGTTTCTATCGGTTTTGTTTGAAGCGATAGGAGGCCGAACACCTTGATAGCCGCTTTATCCCTTATGTTACCATATATACCTACTATAACGAATTAAGTGAATTGGTTCAGAGATCGATATTAAATAGAACCAACATAAAGCGTTCGAGCGCAATTATTGGTTGTAAATAAAAGAAAATCAAGTTCACGCTGTATCCCACATACAGCAGCAACCTAGTGTTAAGATATTTCTCATTTTTCGCTGAATTCTAGTGGCGGAACTGAACGCCGCGCTTTACCTCGACACCAGAGCAAAGAAATGGAAATATAAATTTGTATAAATATTTCCCTTATCACAATAACTAGTGTTCTATTAAAATATTATCATTAGGCACTCAATTTCAGAACTTCACGGGAATAGGTCATTAATATAAGCCCTTTAGGAACGCAGCTTATCTCTTGGCATGAAATATTGTTTTTAGTTAAGTTTGTAAATAAAATTATCAGATTAAAAACTTTGTAAGTTAACTAACTAACGACACAAAGTGCGGCGTTGAGATTCGCCAATCAGCACAAAATACCGGCATCAGCATTTGGAATATGAGTACGGACTATCTTAACACTAGGTTCCCACATTCACTCAGCTCCCAGGCTGCCTGCTCTACTAGCTATATGCGGGATACAGAGTGAAGTAAAGCTAAAATAAGTTAAATAAATAAAAATATAACTTATTTACATATCTAGATAAAATATAAATGGAAAAAGAATGGGGTCAGTTTAACTTTTTTTTACTGTAATGCACTTTAGCGCACTAAGGTCCAGCCAAAAAGTCACATGTAACATATACAGACTTTGTTGGCAATGGGCAAATAGTTTATCATTGCAGATGAATTGCGTGCCAACGGGATTTTGTTTTACAAAAAAAATCGGAAAACATAGAATTGCATTGTATGATATTTCTTAAAGATTTACATTTTTTTAGCTTCACGCTGTATCCCCATTGTAGCAGGCATTAGCGTATCTACAAATTTTGTGGTTTTTTTAATTTCTGGGATGGGCATCAGGTTATTCTGGGATGGGCACGGCCCACACGGCTTCCCTTCTTCCTATGCCCATAGTAGCAGGGTAGGCAGAGGGAGCCTGGTGAGAAGACATTTCACTCCCCACTTTACAACAAATTCTGGATGCATTGCGTGATGAGTGACAGTGACATGTCAGAACTCAATGCCAACTTTTGCCTCCTATATATTACGTTGTTTCGAGTAGAAATCAAACTCATTACTTGTCGTGTTTACGGTCGTACGCTTGTGCCACGACTGGCTTCAAGATTCCCATTTCGTAGCTATAATTAGATCATTAAGCCCAGTGCGAAGTAAAGAGATATAGCAGCAGAAGCAGTCGATTTTGAATTTAATAATAAATTATTTAGTTATCTCACTTATCTCATGAGACGTTACTTATGTAAGACTTATCTACCAAATTAATATTATCCAGAAAGATTAAAAATTTGATTTGTTCTTCTTTGCACAAACAAGCAATGCAAAATTTTAGGCTACGAAAAACTAAACAAAAAAACTCGCTCGCGAGCGGTTTCTCTCTAACTTATATAGCATTCGACGCCCTAAGACCTCTTCTACAAAAGAATGATATAAAATAACAAAAAAGTGCTAACATAATTCTCTCCTAATACTAAGCTAAATATACACAGGACAAAAATTTAAAAGACTTTTACTTAATTAGAAAACGTATAAAAATTTGAACGTAGCGGGACTCGAACCCGCGCCTCCTGGAAACCGACCAGGCGCTCTGACCACTGAGCCATACGTTCGGAGACTTTTGTCGCAAAGTACTTATATCATCCTGACCATTTGGTGTCTAATGGTATTTATACTGAGAGCCCGTGATTACTAATAAGGTAAATTTACCTGTCACTTATGTATTTACGTATATAACGTACGCAAAATATGTAATTTATAATATTGTGGCACTCCCATTTCTTAACAGAAAGGTCTTAGACAGGTCCACCTGTGACCACGGACTACTGCAAGATGTATAATCCCGATTAATATACGCGATTAATCCAGTTAAAATAGTTTCATTTAAAATGTGTTGAATTTATCTTTTTTGTGATTAATAATAAAATTTCCAAACAAAAAAGAAACAACAAGATTTTCCTTTGCGTTAATAATTAAATAACTCATTCTGTGTTCTAACGTCACGTTTGACAGGAATTTAATATTAGTTAATTAGACACATTTCGGGTGTCTTAGCGTTTGTTGGCAGAGTGATTTAATAAGGGATGAAATAAATAAGAGCCGTCAAGATGGCTCAGCTTACACGGCTGGAGAGTTGTTGGAAATAGTATATCTTCAACAAAGGATCATCATTTGTTCTGACGTTACAGAACGTCGTGGCCGTACATAAATTGTATCGGATATAAAATTATAAAATTAAATAATTGGAAGCAAGCAAAGGGTGCTGTTGTACTCCAGGAGCAAGTTAATATGTAAGAAAAATAACGGATTTCGTTGGCTAATTGGTAATCAATTTGTTTAAGACAGCCGTGTAAAGCTATTTTTTCTTCTGTCGTTAAGTAACGCTTAGTTTAACGCTTTCAAGATACTCTTATTAGTATCTATAAATGTTTACAAGGCAATATGTAAAATAAATATTATTGATAGCAAGTAAAATTTTAAGTAATACAATATTTAAATATTAATATATATATATATATATATATATATATATTTTGATTTCGTTAAAATAATTTCCATTTTCACACTGTGACACGAACTTCAATGTAGTGATAAACATAAAATATTGAGGTCTTACGTTGTTCGAATACATCTTACAAGGTAAGACCTCAATATTTTATCACATATAAAACTATGCAATAAATCGGAACACAACACATTTTTTTCCCACATTTCCAAGTAATTTTCCTTTTTTTTTATTACCTTTTTAATTTGATTATGAATAAGCTGAACGAATCATTCTTAGTTCGTTACTTACTCATATTTTTTATCCGGCAGATCTGAGTCGGTTGTTTTTACTTAAAAACTATTTAAAACAAAAGGGTAGTCCTTGGTGTTAAAATAAAATTTCTACCCTCAGTGATATCCTAACACTGTGTTCTGTGCTATCACCGCCTGTTGCACTTAAACAAAATTGTAAAATATTTTTTTTTAAAAGTTAATTTATCTTTTTCTTTTTTATTCTTGCTTCGCTTACTTAAACAATACTATTCCTTGGTTTGACGTTGTTTTGTATAATGTGCTTGCAATTATATGTATTTAAAAGGTCAATTATCAACAATATATTACATACTAATATTTAACATACATACATACATACATACTAGTACTAAGCCTCATTCTATAGTTACTTGATATTAAAATATATTACAGTTACCTAAAAAATATAGTAAAAACTGTTTAATTTCCAACATAAAATAAGAAAACATTAAATTGAGGCCATTCGTGGCGCAATGGCATAAAGTGTGACTGTAAAATCGACTGGTTGTGGGTTCATTTTATTACATTTATAAATATTTGTTTACATTTATCTTTTTATTTCTTCGCTCTGGTGTCGAGGAAAAGCGCGACGTTGAGTTCCGCCACTCAACACGCAATGCCTCCAGAACTCGGCGGAAAATGGGGAACGGAGTGTCTTAACACTAAGTTATCTTTGCCTACCCTGCTGTAACCGGGATAGAGTGTGAAGATGATTTATTTTGATTTATAAAATAAGAAAAACAAATTAATATGTTATCTGTGGTTTGTAAAACTACTAAATTCTAATGGATTGTCTAATTATAATATGAAAATTATTACTGTTTTTTATTATTGTAATTTAAAACACGTGCTGAGCAAAGATCATGTAAATATCATACAATAATATCAGGAACCAAAACATTTAGAAGCAAGCCAGAAACCAGGAAGTCCTGAATGCCAAACAGGTGAATCTTCGAGATACTTAATATAGCGGAACGTAGGTTCCACTGTTCGCAACATGACGTGTATCGGCTGAAATTAAACTTTGGCAGATCACAAATGAATATCATCGATATATTTATAGAAATAAGAACTATTTTAGCTCAAATATTGATATAACATTTGAAATATATTAAGCTCACGCCGGATGTGAAATTTTCCACGGGAGCTTCGGAATCGGCGGTTTTCATTCATTCACAAATGTATTTTTAGTTTATTTGAATAGAAGTCACGGCATTGGCATATAGGACTGGGTGAGCGAACTCTGGCGTAATACAAACAAACAAGTGGTCGATAACCACTTTATCCCTATAACCTGAAGTTTATGTTTCAGATTAGACATTACTTAGATTTACGTGAAATTTTGATAAATTTCGTAACTTTTTATACCTTATTAATTTAGAAGATTTTTGAGACCAGTCGTGGCGCAGCGGTACGAAGTGTGACTGTAAAATCGACTGGTTGTGGGTTCGATCTCCACTCGAGGAAA
>DWAN01006284.1:0-10574 GCA_018230445.1 Heliconius hewitsoni | reverse complement strand
ACTAGGTTCCCTCTGCCTACCCTGCTGTGTGCGGGATACAGCGTGAACCTGATTTTTTTTTAATATATTTTTAAAGAAAATGTTGTAGAGTTATATTAGGAATCTAGTGTCTTAACACTAGATTCCTAGGTTTTCGTCTGCCTACTCTGACTTGTGCGTGGTACAGCGTGAAGCTAAAAAAATTATTATATTTATTTAATAGTAGGTTTTACTCGTGGTTACGCTTGCCTGATCATACTGGTGTAACTAAGAATTATGGAAGACAAATGACACATGAAAAGATTTTTGTATTAAAAGTACATAATATCCATCCGGAGTGTCACAACACTAGGTTCCCTGCCTACTTTGCTGTGTGCGAGATACAGCGTGAAGCTGATTTATTTATTTATTTGATTTATATTATCCACAAACATAGCTACTTAACTTATTTTAAGTAAGTTAATTCATTTAGTTTCTTATAATTAACAACTTTACTTCCTTTATGCACTTACTCTCAAAAGTAGGTCACAGAGGGAATTATCACTAACTAGACTGCCCAATCATCTCTGTAAAATGCTGACAGACAAATTTCTAAGATAATAAAACATACAAATACCAACCTCCTTCTACTTCACAAATGAGTAAAACATTAGACCCTTCATTATAAGGCTCTACCAATTTCGTCCTGTCTCTTCTCTTCGCATCGTATATCGTAGGCCTGCTTGGTGGAACTAAAAATAAAAAAACAAATGTAATAATTAAACACTCTGCTTTACAATTTCCTTCAATGGAGAGACATGATGTATTGAGACTAACCAAACTCCAAGTTACTGGCCATAAAAGTTAAACTGTTTTAAATTTAAAAGTCTTGTGGAATTTGAAACAATATTGTTTTAGCTTCACGCTATAAACAGAGAAAAATTGGCATTGCGCGTTGAGTGGCGGAACTCAACGCCGCGCTTTTAGTCATAACCAGAGTTAAAAAAATAAAAATGTCAAATAAATAAACGAAATGGTAGTGGATTGGGGCACAACCGCCGTGGTTACGGTCACACACGCTTCTGCGCCATATCGGTCGCGGTTGTTTAAAAGTGTAGATATTTTCCAAGTTGGGTTAGGCTAAAATCAGTATTGCATTCTGCCATACAGTTGGCATTAAATAGTTGGCATTAAGTTAGTGGTAAATCACTGCTGCTGCACAAAAGCTGCATTTTTATATTAGATAGTTTATATCTAATATAAAAATGCAGCTTTTCCTTTGTCCAAGTTTCGAGATATTTAATATTAAGTGGTATAACTCAATTGATCCACCAGAATAAGGAAAAAAAATAACTAAAATACAATTGTTTCTTTGAGTAATTTTCGAACCGACACCCACACGACTCTATGACACAACACCCTCTTCTACTATACAAAACATTAAAAGAAACACAAAAAACACTTACTTATAACAGTAAAATTAACTTTTAAATTCCTTGTTGGAGAATTCTTGAAGTCGACTCTACATCTGTACACGCCAGCGTCGATGGCCAGCACGCTGTCCACCATCAGGACAGCAGGTGTGGCCCCTCCACGGAAATAGGCTCTGTTCCCGAATACTAATGGTGACGACCAGAGTTTCGGCTGATTGAAGTTTCTCCCTCGTATGTCGTAACTGTGATAAATATAAATATTGTTAGCGAACTCGTGTAAAAGAGGGTAGATTTAGGTGAAAATAATTATAAAAGCAATGGAATTATGTCAATCGGGGTGCAGTTGCAAGGAAACTAGTGTGAAGTATTATTAGTAGGTGATACATATCACTTATTGAAATTACATAGTACCTCTTTCCTAATAGTTTAGAAACATATAGACGATATGTGTTTTTATTGTGTTTTTTTAAAAACGTTACCCACTTCCGATTTCTAACAATATATTATTTTTTTGCTGTTATTGCTTTGGTAAGTGCCACATAATAGAGGCCAGTGTGACTGTAAAATCGACTGGTTGTGGGTTCGATCCCCATTCGATGAAATGAAATATTTATTTATATTTTCACTTCGCTCTGGTGTCGAGGCAAAGCGCGGCGTTGAGTCCCGCCACTCAACACGCATTGTCCCCAGAATTCAGCTGATAGTGGGCAACGGAGTGTCTTAATACTAGGTATCCTCTGCCTACCCTGCTTTTCTAATGATAAGGTAATGTCTCTGATGTAAATTAGAATATTATTTTTTAGCGATCCACATTTCTCATGTGTCTCGCATACAGAAGGTTAGGCAGAGAAACCTTTGTTTTAAGACATACCGTTCCCCACGCACCGCCTAATTTTCGAGACATTGCGTGTTAAGTGAAAAGTTCAATGCCACAGTGTCTTATTACCAAAGTGAGGAAACGAAAGTGATTAATTCTCCCCAAGTGAGAAACCTTATATTATTGCAACAATGCAGAGACGAAGTGACTTAAACTGGGAATGAAATTTCCAATAAGGTCTATATTTTAAAAAGAAATAAGCATTAAAAAATTACCTATATAAGGGTTCTCCATCTGATTCCTTAAACCAAAGGACCATGACCACGGCGTCGTCTGGATGAAGAGGCTGTATGTCACATGGTAGAGATGCCTTCTTCCCTAAAACGCCTTGCACGTCCGACGTGGGCACTGGAAACAAAGAAAATTGTTATGATTTTTTTAAATTGTATTTTTATATGGTACCTAAACACAAAAAACCTAATGGTACTGGGAACACTGCGCTTTGCCTCGTTACCAGAGCGGAGAACTGAAAATAACAAATATTTTATTTCTTGATTGAAAATCGAACCTACAACCGTTCGCTATCCAAATTGAAGACATTGAGTGTTGGGTAGCAGAATTTAATGCCACTCCTTGTCCATTAAAACCGGTAAATGTAAATTTACTATCGTTTTAACAAATCAAGCACAACAGCACCAATCAAGTTCAAGCAGGACAGTGAATACGATTTCGGTTCGAGACAATAAATTAAGGGGACCCTATTACTAAACCGCTGTCTGCTGTAAGATTCCGCTGCACTACACGTAAAATCTTGAATTCGACTGAAAAGCGGAGGCCAGAGTATGTTGACAGTAGTTTCTATACGGATGAGGGTATACGTGAAATAACACAAAAATTAAACCCTCAGTTACCTTAAAATATTCAGAAGAAAACATCCACTTCCCACGAATTCAATTATTATTTAATACCATTAAATATTAAATGAAAATCACGAGAACAGATTTCGTGCACTTAAATATTTAAAAGGTACGGTTCTACGATTCTGGATTTAAACGTCTTTTCGTTGTCTTATTAAGGCGTCTACAATCCTATATTTGTCCAAAGGCGGATCTGGATTTTAAGCTGGCGGAGATTCCGGAAGGCCACAATTTCCTTTGAACTAGGAAACTACGAATAGAAAATACGTTCGTTCATTCTGAAAGCTGTCATACTGGAAATATTTTGTGTTTGGCGTTATATGTATGGGGAATATTGGCATATTACGTAATACGTTGGATGACATTCAACTTATATTTGGCGTTTTGATAACAGAGTAAAAATAGCAGAGTATGCATTTTAAATGTCGTAATGTTGTTTAATATCTACCAACGTTTTGTTATGATGTTGCTTATTATTTTATTATATTTACCGTATATCCAACGCTGATCAGAATTGACCAACGAAAATTAGGGTTTAAGCACTCCGTTCCCCGTGCACTGTCCTATTTCGGAAACTACTTACGTTGCTATTTGTATTGTCACCAGCCTATATACAGGACAGCCTATATATAGGACATATTCATAATTCATTTTTCAGTTCCACAGAAAATCTCTCAATACAAAATTTTGTGTCCGCAGTGCCCGTAGGACTCGCTCACTGAAGTTTCCGTAACAATTTCAGGATTATAGGTCAACGAGTAGTGCAACTTATGAAAGTTGACAAACTTAAGTTTGCGAGCGTGTGCACTCACATTGTATGAAATCAACTACAAATAATATGTTTGTAATGTTCTTTTTTCTATGAAATACATATAAATTTTTTCTTTTTGGATTTTATCCTTTATTAGTTGTAAGTTCACACTTGGTGCTAAGCTATATGTCCATTGGAAGTTCTCTATAGGTTTTGATTGCGAATGTCCGACATCAATTTCAGCTTGATACAACCATTTTAACCTTAACCTTAAAAAAAGACAAAAATCTACCTTCTCCAATACCTGACGAGCTATCGTGTGAACTCCAAATAAAATGATTCGTGACTGAATTCGTTAAATAACAAGAAAGTTACGAGATATTTCGTGTCCCGCCACTTTTGATTGCCGTAAAACGGCAGTAAGCCTTGGGAGGCGCGCCTTGATGGCCTTAGTAGAGGCCGAGGTTTTGTTGCTCATTTAGTATAAGTATTTTTTTATAGTTTATGGAGAGTCGATAATCAGTTATTTTTGATTTATAGTATTATTTTTGCAATATCTCTTTTAAAATTTTATTTTATATTTTTCACGTTTTATCCCGCATATATTAGGGAGAAACGGTTCACAGGTACCCTTTTACCTCGGTTGCCTTTTCTAATCCTACTATATACGGCTTATAGCGTGAAGCTAAAACAAAGACAGCTTTTTTAAACGGTGTGTCTTATTACTAGGTTTCCAGGTTCCCAGGGATATAGCGTAAATATGATAAAAATTATATAAGCCAATAAACATGTTAAAGACTCCGAATAAAATCTACACTCCAACCAACTTTAATCTCATACACTTCATACGATATACGATAGCCCTTAATAGAGGCCAAAGCACATGGATTGATCAAATTGAAAATATGTGTAGTCGTATATTGCTATAAAATCTATTTGGCGTGTATTTGAGCTCCACCATTTTTAATGAGATCGGAGCGAATTTTAAATTTTACTGTAGTAGTCTACAGTAAAGTTTAAAATTGTTTTTAAGTTTTGTAGATTTAACCGACTGTAAGAAAAGTAGGTTATCACCTCAGAACTTTTGACTGGGTGAACCGGTTTTGATGTTTTATTTTATTATTTGAAAGCTAGTGCTTTCCGTGTGGTCCCTTTTTTTGGTTCATTTCTGACAATGGTATCTATGAGAAAATCACATAAGTCTTATATTTGCACTAAGTATGTGCACGATAAATGGATGAAGAACTCAATATCACGCCAACTGATTCCTTCAAGTTTGGTGAAAATTTGATTAGGTTCTGATTATGGGATCCAGCTGAAATTGAACATTGAAGTTGTATTTCTCTCAACCAATTTCAAAAAGAGTTCTCATTTTCAACCGACGGCAAAAATTTGCAAACATTGCTTGTTGTGTAGCAGAACTCAACACCTCGCTCGACAACTCAACCATTTTATTTTGTTGCCAGGGTAAATGAAAACAGTTTATTCCCTCTGAGTGGGAATCGAACCTACAACTGTAGCGTTAGATGGCAGATGGCCTCACAACGAAACGAGACGATGAGTTAATGCTATTCTCATACATATAAGCCAAAATGCAAAATCGTTGCATCGATTTCCATATTCGATTCGAGGGTTTTATTTACACTGTAATGGAGATTTACAAGTGTTGTTGAAAAGTATATTTATAAAAGAGTTCGGTTAATAGTAAAAAATATGAATTTTGTTATTATATTTTTAGTATTTATACTTATAAATGTTTTTTTTTACACAGAATACGCAGAATACGCAGAGGAAACTTAGTGTTACAACACTTCCTTTTTCCACTTTCCGCCGAATTCTGGAAGCAGCATTGCGTCACTCACTCCTGCCATTGCACCTCGACTGGCCTCAACGGCCTCGTATGTATATTAGAAACATAATATATTAATATCGTCCAAGTGGGCAAAACCTCGAACGAAGCACTAGTCCTCCAAATATATAGATTAATAGAAGATCAATCCCAATAATCATTTCTCAAACTTTCAACGTAAAATCCGTACGTACACAGGAAATTGGATAACGTTACGTGACGTTTCCATTCAAATGGCACCGCGATCTTTTGATTGTGAACCGTCTCACGTATCGCAAATGTTTGATGATGACATTTCGATATCTTAGTGTTTTTTTTGTTAAGAAATTAAATATTTATTTAAATTTATATTTCCATTTTTTCGCTCTGATGTCGAAGTAAAGTGCGGCGTTGAGTTCCGCTACTAAACACGAAATGTTTCTGGAATTCGGCTGTTGTACGTGAGCTACAGTGTAAAGCTGATTTATTTGATTAATCATACTTTGTGGTTTTAAACGATTTGAGATCAATTTAATATTAAGGCTGTCACAACGTGCCAGGGTTTGATTTTCACTCGATAGAATGAATTGTTTTCATCTCCTTGCTCTGATAACAAGATAAAATTCAACAATGAATTCCATCACACATCATGGAATGCCACGAAAATGCTCAGAAATCGCACTAAAATTCACAATAAAGCGAACAAAAAGGCAGCAACTTGTCATATAAATCGTTATAACTAAAGGTCAGGCTCCACGCAGAGGAGTTATGAACGAATCTCACCAAATAAATGACGACTGGAGTAACAAAGTGGAATACTATAATATTCTGTTTGTTTATTGCTTAAATTATCTAATTTCCCAAAATTACAAAGCTTCTGTGATAGATGAGATGGTTTGAATCATAATATCTAGAGGGCGAACTAGATCAAGCATATTACGTATATATAATGGGATTCAGGAATAGCTTGTCACGTTAGCTTCACGCTGTATCCTGCATAGCTTAGTATTAAGACACTCCGTTATTATAGCGTGTTAAATGGCGTTTCACTTATTATTTCATAATTCCTAACTAAAATAAAATACGACGAAAATCTCTGTTTATTTATTCAATGGTTGTTGATTCGATGCTCACTTGGATAATATTGATATATGAAAATATAAAAAATTTCAACTTTAAGTAAGAAAGTTGAAGCTAGTCGTGGTGTAGGGGCTCAAGCGTATGCCTGTTAACGTAACAGGTTGTTGGTTCGATTCTCATTCGAGGAATTGAATATTTTTTTATTTTTTCGCTACAGTGTCGAGGCAAAGAGCGATCTTCTGCCGCTCAACACGCAATTCGTCCAGAATGCGGTGGATAGTGAGGAGTGCCTTAACACTTTGCCTCTTCTGCCCACTCTGGTATGTGTGGGATACAGAAACTGAAGAAGATCAATTGGATACACGAAACTGAAGAAGATCAATTGGATGAGTTTTTATTTTCAGACGATACCTAGTATTCCGTCTAAATTTTGAGACATTATATATGGAGTGGAAATCAACGCCGATTTTTGTTTTGCTACTAGAGCGAGGAATAAAAAAAATTAAATCCATTATTTTAAATGGAAATTGAACTAATGAAGCACAGCCAATACATTTCCAGTCCTCGATGCGAATGACTACAAAAGGATGAGAGAGGAAAACGAAGTGTCCATCTCCAAGAACTCTAACCAACACAAGCCCATGAAAAATAAAGGAAACCACGAAGATAAAAAGCTGTATACTAATTGTGTACCATCGCAATAATTTAACCAAAGGGCCCAATAGGCAATTTCCTTTTCCAGTGTTCCTAGAATTGGAATCGACAAAGTTCAGAACTTAGTCTCTCTCAAGTCAAACAGTTGGTGGAAATGTTTCTTGAATATTGTATTAAATGTACCGCAGGCATAGTGGTGTGGTTGCGACATGTCACATTGAACGATGGGTGTGGGTTTGATTAATGAAGCTAGTACATTTTTTTTGTCTTTATACTATATCCTTCTTATAGCAGTGCTGGGAACGTGAACCTTGAGATATTACGTTCCGTTAAAATTCTAATTATAAAATTTTAATATAATTATAAAAGAAAATCTCATTCTATTCTTGTTAATGATTTTTTTTGTATTTTTTCATAATTAGTAACTTTATCTGCTGCCGCCCCTCTCGCATAATGGAATTGATATCGAAGGGACGAGAAAGCCACCATCTTGACCTCAGGCAAATATGTAATTCGAAACCATGTAATCATGAGCTTTGATTAAATTCTATTTACTTTAAGGCTATATCTATGTGTAATTACATTTTTTTTCTAATATTTTTAAAGTGTTATTCCACATTTAAGAATGAAAAATACTTATTTAGAAAATTTATAAAAAATTGAAGGTAGCGGACTCCAACTCACGCCTGGAAATCTCTGGTCGGTTTCCAGGAGGCGCGGATTCGAGTCCCGCTATCCGTCCCGCTATCCGCCGTCTTTATAACTTGTTGTATTCGAAAAATGAGGTGAACGGCTTCCTCACTTTCCTCCTATTTTTCGAGACATTACATCTTGAGTGGCAGAACTCAATGCCACGTTGTGTCTTATTACCAGAACGAAGAAATAAAAATAATTCATTCCTCCTAGTGGAAGTCACATCTGTCTCCCTTTCAATCACGACGGCCTCATAGCGAATGACAAGCTAGTGTTAAGCCAATTACTTGGCGGAACTAAAGGCCGCGTTTTACCTCGACACCAGATCGAATAAATAAAAATATTAAATATTTCATTTTATCGAGTTGGGATTATGTATGTATAAATTACCTTTATTTCGATATCTACGGTTATGAGAAAAAACGGAATTTACCAATTTACATCTTAAACTCCCTTAAACTCTAATTTTTAATATATTTATCTCACTATCGAAGCTCGAAGTAAACATTTGAATAAACCTAATAAACTTATACATTTAATTTATAATTTAAAAGACGAATGGTTCTATATAAAGCATAAATCAAAATCACACTTGGCCTTCGACATAAATTGTCTTTCGATTACCAAAAAAAATTGATGTTTTGATCAGTTCTGATAGTTTTGACTATTAAAGGGATCTCTCTGGAATTTAACGCCGGTGATTGCTTCACGCTGTTAACAGTCGGGCCGGGAACACACTCTAATGTTTTCAAGACATTACATGTTGAAGTCATCGCCGCGCTTTGGCTTGTTACCAATGCGCTGCGACGGACTCCTTAAAGAAAATTCTAACAAATTTCTATTCACAATTCACTTTAAAACATTGGATTCACTTTAAAATAGGGAATGAAATAAAATGACATGAATAACAACATTAATCTAAACTTGATTTTGATGGTAAAGGTGACTCAAGATTTATATTTTATCATTACACGAACTAATGTTTTTTTTTTATTTTCAATACCGTGATATTGGAAATTAACCTTACCTTAACCTTTGCTACATAGTCATTTAAAATAATTATAAATTAAAATTTAAGAAAAAATATTTGAAATGCAAATTTATATTTCTAAATATTATTAACGAGGCGGTCGTGCCGCAGGCGCAGAAGAATGTTAACGCGACGGTTGTGGGTTCAATTCTCACTTAAGAGCATGAAGCATTGTCTATTGTCACTTCCTCGCTCTGGTTAGGAGGCAAAGGACGGCGTTAAGTTCCGCCACGAAAAGTAAGTAATAGAGTTCATACGAAAACGTTCAAATTTTATATAGTTCAAACAATTAAATCCAAACTTTTGCTTTAAAAAATCAAATTTAAACATAAATTTATGATTAAT
The DNA here is from genome assembly GCA_018230445.1 of Heliconius hewitsoni. Classification (NCBI taxonomy): domain Eukaryota; kingdom Metazoa; phylum Arthropoda; class Insecta; order Lepidoptera; family Nymphalidae; genus Heliconius; species Heliconius hewitsoni. The sequence goes on along the minus strand of DWAN01006284.1, from coordinate 1,068 downwards.
GGATTTCATTACAAATTTGATACCTTAAGAAAAAAAAGGAAAAAAACAACTTAAAAGAACTGTACATTCTATTCTATCTTGAAAAATATTAAAAAGAGGATATTCCTTTAGCGGGAAATTGAAGAAGACCGAGTAAACAACCCAAATTGAAATCCTGACTCGCCCTTAAAGAGAAATGTACCGTTGAATATCTAAGATGTAATGTAATAAGGTTACGCCATAGTAACGTAGTGTTAAATGTTTTAGAACACGGTGAGTATTAGTTCTGTTCCCGGCTTGGGGAAGTTAAATTTGTTTTACCTGTTTTAATTTATAGTTAAGCACAGTGTGGAGTTCACTTCCGTTAAATATCTAGGCAAAGTCTTGATATAATGGATTAGGTCAGGATTAGGCTAATCATAAATCTATGTACTTTCAACATTTATAATATGTTGTTTCACATTTAGAGATAATACTATATATGAGAAGCACGTTATATTTTTTTTATGTTTTCTAATCTAAAAGCATTTCAAAATAAATACTAATGTAATATAATAATTCTTATATAACATTTAAATAAGCTTAAAATCAAAAGCGAAATTTGTATCTCTGTTGAACTTCGAAGAAATGATTTAATAAGGTTACAGGAACAAGTAGGAACTCTACTACGCAACATAGTTCTTAGAGTTCAGTATCTATCATAACTTCCTGTCAACAGCAGGTGAATTTACTTGACATTTTCAATATAAGAATATATAAGTTGTTATAGCTTTACGCTTTATTCCGCAAAAATCAGAGTAGGCAGAGAGAACCTGGTATTAATTAGTTCTCTTCTTAGACGAATAGGACACAAGCATGCAACTGGTAGTTTGTAGGTTCGATTCCCACTCAGGAGAATTAATTATTTCATATTTTTATTTCCTTGCCCTGGTAACGTGGCAAAATATGCTAATGAATTCCGTCACTCAACATGCAATGCCTCCAGAATTGGGAACAAAGTAGACAGCAGTGCCTTAATGGGAACAGAGTGTTTTTAAACACGTATGGAATTAATGTCTATTGAATGTAATGCAGGATAGCTGCTAGATA
>DWAN01006283.1:0-10574 GCA_018230445.1 Heliconius hewitsoni | reverse complement strand
GACACCACCAGTACCAGGATGATCCTATTCTAGGCCGGGATCACACGGCACGAGATTTTTTTAATAAATGCTATGAAAAATTCTAGACATTATTTTATCTAGAATTTTATTTAAGCACAAAAGTATTTTATAATTAGAAAATGCTAATTTTGTGTCTATAGTTAGGTATATATGTTTTTACGCCTTTCTGTCACCGTCTTCGCTTCCGACGGAAACTTCGAAATTTTACTTTAGATGGAAAACCAAAGAATTTCTCCGCTTGGAGTGGGAAATACGACGCGTCTATTTCCTTTGGGAGGTTTAAATAGCTATAACGGAGTATTCGATTTCACCTATAGGTACCTATATGTGTATGCACTGTAATGCTATGTAGTAAACAAATACTATTTTAAAATTTTGAAATGATCTAGCAAGTTTTAATGCCGTATTAGTATTTTTTCATATGGCTAATAAAAAGTACATAAAAATATTATTTTTCTAAACAAATTTGAGGCCAGTCATGGCGCAGAGGCACAAAGTGTGACTGTAGAACCGACTGTTTGTGGGTTCGATCCCCACTCGATATTCACTTAAATTTACATTTCCTTTTCTTCGCTCTGGTGTCGAGGCAAAGCGCGGCGTTGAGTTCTGCCACTCAAGACGCAATGCCTCCAGAAAGTGGAAAGCGGAGTGTCTTAACACTAGGTTCCCACTACCTACCCTACCCTGCTGTGTGCGGGATATAGCGTGAAGCTGATTTATTTTGATTTGTTTTATTTTATGTTTATTCAATTTACTGACAGTGAAACGGAATAGTATTATTATGTCTATTTCAATACATTTCTACTGATCGTTGATGGATTGAGTGTAGCTCTTAAAGGATAGACTACACTAGCAATAAAAGTTGGATACTAAAATAACCAATATTTTGCTATTAATAAACGTTTGATACGAATCGTAAGTTGTAAGCTATAGGTCTAAAATGAATTAAATTGAATATTGAGATTTACATTATATGTACGTAGATATGTATATATTAGTCTGATACCTACAGGGTCTCATTGAAAGGGAAGTGGAGGTCGTTTCCTGTAATGTGATTTTACAACGGATGCCCTGTGAAATTAGTAATTTCAAGCCAGTGGTGGTGCAAAAGTACCTACAAGGGTGCGACTATAAACGCTGCAGGTTGTGGGTTTTATTCTCACTCGAGGCAATTAAATATTTTCATTTCTTCGCTCTGGAGTCGAGACAATGAGCGGCGTTAAGTTCAACAACTCAACACACAATGAATCCAGAATTCGAGGGATATATTTGAAATGCAGTGTCTTAACACCAGGTTCCCCCGGGCTACACTGTTGCGTGTGAAAACAGTGTAAAGCTAAACAAAAAAAAATAATAATTTCAATGAACTAAAAGCGAAGTGAATATAAAATACATGATGTTCTGTTCATATCTAATGCTTAAAGAATAAAATATGTAATAATATGAATTAGCGTGTACGGCCGTCCAAGACTTGCCCAATAGTCCGCATATTCTCAATAGAACTATTTTTAGTTCTGAGAGGAACGATGGCGGTAAATTTATTGAAGCTCAACGTGGGTGGCTGTTGATTCGAATGAAATTTATATTACGTTTGAAACGAAGCATAATTACGATTTTAAGCGAAATTTACATTTTTTACTATACCAAACAACTTCACGCTGGATCCCGCATTTAGATGGGTAGACAGAGTTAGCCTCAAGACACTCGGTTTTCCACTTTTAGTCGAATTCTGGAAAAATTGTGTGTTGAGTGACGGATCTCAACGCAGCGCTTAGCCTCAACGCCAGAGAGAAGAAATGTAAATATTAAATATTTTTATTCCTCGAGTAGGAATTTTTAAAGGCCATTCGTGGCGCAGGGGCACAAAGTGTGACTGTAAAACCGATTTGTTGTGGGTTCGATCCCCACTCGAGGAGATGAACTATTTACGTAAATTTATATTTCCATTTATTCGCTCTGGTGTCGAGGCAAAGCGCGGCGTTAAGTTCTGCCACTCCAGAATTCGGCAAAAAGTGGAGAACGGAGTGTCTGAACACTAGATTCCCTCTGCCTACCCTGCTATGTGCGGGATACATCGTGAAGCTGAGTAGGAATTGGACCCACAGCCTGTCACGCTTACAACCAGTACTGGTCACTAATGGCCTCGATTCAAACTCTTCTTCAAGGTCAATATATAAAGTGAATAGATTATTATTATTTTGGATAACGTCAGGATAAAACTCTACTATACAACACAACTCTCCGTCACACAAAATCAGTTACGAACAGCTATAACCGCGTTTAAAACAACCGCTACAGTGTCAAACATTGCACAAATACTTCCAATCGTTCAATAGTCACGTTCATAAATCCTACAAACAAGTTGTAGGTAGTAAGTAGTAAATTCATGAGATTATTCTCTCTGTTGTAATGATATTGTAAATGCAAACGTTCTAAAGCGAGGCTAAAAGCGAGAGTGGTCCAGTTCTACTGACCTCATAAAATTTTAACAATAACTAACTTTTTATAACAATTTTACGGAATGTAATATCTCTACTGTGTTGGGCAATATTAGAATTTTGCTATATATATTTTTTTTTCAAATTTAGCCTGTTTTGGTTAATTTGGATTAAATTGGATGAATTTAACTGTAGTGAAACTATTTTTTTGTAGATAATTTTGTAAATGATTTGAATGTATACATACATTCATTTTTCCTCCATTAACATTTTTATCGTACTTTTAATATTCCAAACAAAAAATATTCTTCTGATACAGAGTTAGATTCTTAATCATCACGTATACTACTAAGATACATCCTAGATGCTGGATTATATAGAACTAAGCATTTTAATTAACATTTTTTATTTATCTGACTGTAAACGCGACGGTTGTGGATTCTATTCCCATCCAGTAATTAATCACCTCCAGGAATTAATTATTTTCATTTGTCTAATCAGTCTATCTCGAAAATTGGGAAAAAAAATAGAGAACGTGTCTTAATATTATGGTCTTTTTGAATCGGAAAAAGCGTGAAACTGGTTCAATTTTATTTATATGTATAAAATCAAGTTTAATATCAATTCAAATCAAAAAATCATAGACCTAGGTATATGAAATATAAAAATAATTACATACATACATACATATTTACATATTAAATAATAAAACGTTAGCGAGATCGTGATTCGTGTTTTGGCACGCTGCCTGTTATTAAATCAAATATTGCGTGCCCTCCAATGAAATTCGAGAGGAAGCGTGAACTAGTCGTTCTTTTTGATATTTATTTCATATATGATATTTATTTCATATAACCAAAAAGAGGCCAGTCGTGGCGCACAAAGTGTGATTGTAAAATCGATTGATTGTGGACCCGATCCCCACTCGAGGAAATGAAATATTTATTTACATTTATATTTTAATTTTTTCGCTCTGGTGTCGAGATAAAGGGCGGCGTTGAGATCCGCCAAGCAAAGGCTCCAGCACTCGGCGGAATGTGGCGAACGGAGTGTCTTAATACTAGGTTTCCGCTGCCTACCCTGCTGCTGTGTGCTGTGTGTGATTTAATTTTGATAATTTTGATACAGCGTGAACCTGATTTAATTTTGATAACAATTATGTATCATACTTCATACTGTACTAAGTTCTATTTGTTTGTTTTTATAATAAAATTATTATCCTTAACTATAGTATAAAAATAAATTTAACCGCAGAAAGACGTTGGAGTCTCTAGTAGGTACTAATATCATAACTGAGAAAAATATTAAAATATTTAAAAAAAAATACACTAAATATGGTGCAAATTTATAAACATTTCTTCGCTCGTAAGGTCTATGACAATATCTTTAAAAATACATTTTTTGTTTGAATAAAACTTAAAAAAAAATCGTAAATTAGCCTCAAATTTTTATTCATCTTTCGCCTTGTAAGGTTTGTCTTGTAAACTGTTATCAATGCATGTCTCAAAACGTTCGTGCATTCATTTAAAAACAAGTTTTAGTATGACTAATCGAAGTATTCGTGTTTGTGAAATCGTTAAACGTAAAAGGCCACTGGTGGCTGCGGCTTTTATCATACCGAATGCAGCGGCCTTGTCCATCTAAAGCCCGGACTCCACCATAGCGGAGACGAGACGAGCGGAGAGATATTTTTTCGTAATAACCATTAGAATCTCGTTTTCAGTGGAGATGAACTTCTCCGTACGTTTCCGCTTTGGTGGAGTCTGTGCCTTAACGCAAGCACTCGTTTCTCCAGACACTGTAGGGCGACGACAGATAAACAGAATGTACCTGTTTTAAATTTGTTAACGTATTACTTGTTATTCGAACTTAAGAACGTGTTGCCCCTCACCCTGTGTCTAGTTCCGCTTCTTTTTATAGAAACCGTATAGTTTTTTTAAACGTATGTTAGTTCGTGTAAACATTTTAAAGTACAACAATAGATTTTTTTAGACATTTTTGAATGTTTCAACAGTATATATATGTATAATATAATAATAATAAGAAATATTATAGTGTGCGAAGGCGCTTATTTGTGAATGTTGCGTGTATTATCTCACAACTGCTGCTGTGACCGTTGTACCGATGTAGGGCTGTCAGTTATCGTTTGTACGACCGTATACAATTTGTTGCTCCCAATTTAAACCGTTATATCCACAAAAATTGTTTCGTTTTTATGTTTTATTTTTTTGATTACGCTGTATCGTTCACAAAGCAGGGTAGGCTGAGGGAACCTGTGAACCTAATGCTAGGACACTCAGTAGCCAATTAGACACTTCCGTTCTCCACTTTCTGGTGGCATTGTGTGTTACCAAAGCGAAGAAATAAAAATATTAATTATTTCTTACCCTCGAATAGGAATCTAACCCACAACTTGTCGCGTTTACAGTCACAGGCTTGTGCCTCTGTGCCACGACTGGCCTCATTTTTATCGAAATAAAAAAAAACTAGTACAAATAAACTTGCAATAAACATATAGCAATTTAAATATTTGATATAAAGTAATTGAGAGAGTAGTAGTACCTATATATTCAGTGAACGAGAAAATAAAGTGGCGACATTTTACAGTCGAACAATTGCTGAATCAAATGTATTTATTTATTGAGTCTCTTCTAAAAAAGGTTCTTTTTCTGTGTTCTATATAGATGTTTGGTAGCAATAATATAGAAGATATTAGAAATAATTATTGTAATTGAATACAAATTTAGAGCAAATTTTTTTATATTGTTAAGACACTCCGCCTCATTTTCCACGCGCCGCTCACTTTTTGATTCATTGTGTGAGCATTGAGTATTGAGTGGCAAAAATTAATTCATTGACGAAAATATTTCATTCCTCGACTTGGAAGAGAACCTACAACCACCACGTTTACTGTCAAACAATGTGTCGTTGCGCCACGACAATCTCAAAATAAAAATGTAAAAAAATACATCAGATATATTTATATTAAAAATAATTTTGTTCAAACCCTAAGGGGTACCCACGAACCGGCATCGCTGATGACTCACCGACAGAAATACCATAATAGAATGACCGTCCGTGTGACGTAACGCATTTTTTATTATTATCCTTTATAATAAGCTTGTGTTTTTGTATAACGATTCAGACGGAATGTTACTGTATAATTTTATAAAAATAAGAATAATATCGTCTTGTTGTTGTGGAAATTACAAAAAAAATCAACAACTATTAAAAGTTCAAATAAAAACAAACCTAAAGGATATACTAACTCTAAACAAAAGAAACAAAACTAAACATAAATAATAGAGAAAAACAGTGGAAATCACAACAAAATCTATAACGTTTAATTGAGAAAAAGATATAAAACGCTGACTTTATATAGAAACTATTTATAAAAATTTTAACAAGAACAGTGAAATGAATAGTAAATGACATTGGATTATAAAAATCTATAATATTTAATTGCGTAAATTATAAATCTCACTGCCGAATACTAGATGCAGGTCCATTTTATATTATTTACGAAATAAGAATAAAATTACAATGAACCAAACGAAATACTTTATGCTGTTTATTTAGTTTTGTTAGAAAGTTATATTAATTAGCGCTAATTGTATATAAAATTATATTTTTCTGATTTATATAGATTCGTTTAGATCAAAATCAAATTAAATAAAAAATCAAGTTACATAAAAATGATAGCCTTGTAATAGGGAAAGTACTACCAGAACTGATGTCCTCGGCAAGGCCATTTTCTTGTTTTGTTGTCAGGTGTTAAATCAGCATCCCTTCATCTACCCACATAATCTGACTAAAACAGGCCGATCGTCAGGCATCGCTATTCAGTTTTGTAGTCTTTTAAATATGGACAAAGAAGAAAATAATTTACTAAATGCTTTAGATTTGAGTAAACGACACTTACAATGATCTTAATAAATTTATTTTTAAACGAATGTTAAATTTCACTGAAGCCATTGAGAGAGTTAAAGTAAACTGTTGTCAATCGTTGAGCTAATTTCAAAATGTCACCAAAGAAAAGATGAAAAGATTTTTTCTAAAGATCTATTTATTTTGTTTATTGTTTGTTCTTCGAGCCTTGAGAGGTGATTTCATACATGTAAAATTTTTACGGTTATACTTTGACCCGTGATTAAAACAATGGTTTCTTTTTTCGACGAACAATATAGTCAATTTTATTTTATTTTATTTTAACAAAATCATAAAAATCTTCTCCTAATTCCTCAAAGCTTATGTTTTTATGTAAATCTGTTCATCCACACAACAACTTCTTCTCGATACTTTGTTAAATAACAGAAGAATAGTGAAACATATATAGCGAATAACAATGGATGTTTCTTTTTACTTGTGGAAAAGTTCGAGAAACTGCGAAAGGCGTTGTGAAAGTGACGCACGCGCAACGAAGACGCTATGTAAGGTGACCAAGTGTAACCACGCCAGCCGCTGGGAATTGCGGTTTTATGATATACACGCAGCTATTGCTTTCCATGGGAGTCTACGAAATTGTGTGAACCAGAATACGAGTAGGTGTACTTTGGTCGTAGTGGCGCAGTGGGAACGCGACGGTTGTAGATTCAGTTCTCATTAATGCATGTCATTTAAATACAGCATACAATTTCTCTTAATTAAGGCTAAAGTGGGAAACGGAGTTTCCTTATACGAGACAGTTAAAGTGTGAAAAGATAACAAATCTATGGCTTCATAGAAATCGAATAAAGAAGTACTTTACCATTATAAATAGAACAACTACAAATTTATTTTCGAGTAGGTGGTGTATATAGCAGAAGATTTTTAATATTAAAATCACTTAATCCTTATGATTCATAAGCTTTATACGGTGAGATCATTAAAAATGTATTGGCAAAAACAACTTTATACTTACTGTCGATATAAATTGGTATAGCAATATCAATACAATATATTATATATATTTTAATGCTCGTAAACGCTATTGAGTTAACATTAAGAAAACTAGATATGGCGTTTTACAGAAAACTTTGATTTTTTAGATATTTAAACGATTAGCTTCACGCTGTAGCTCTTACATAGCAGGATAATCAGAAGGAATCTACTGTCAAGACACTCCGAATTCTGGAGGCATCGCATGTAGAGCGGCGGAACTCAACGCCGAGCGACGAAATTAAAATAATAAATATTTCATGTCTTCAAATGAGAAACGAACCCACAACCTGTCGCGAAACAGTTAAATATATAATATCAAACCTAGATTCGCATTACCCAAAAAAAACTTGGTAAAGCTTCTAAAAATCCATACATCCAATCTAACTAATGTAGGGTGTGTCTGTATCTGAAGTGCGATTGATTTTTGTAAATTGCTAAGACAATATTAAGATTTGTTACCTTCGACATTTACATGGCTGTCTAAAAGTTTAATTTGTCATCGCATTACTTTATTATATTAAGATTAAAACTTGTGTTTATACTTAGACCTGAGGCCATGTGGTGAAAATCTAATCAAAAATCAGCTTCACGCTGTATCCCGCACACAGCATGGTAGGCAGAGGGAACCTAGTGTTAAGACACTCCGTTCCCCATTTTCTACTGAATTCTGGAGGCATTGCGTGTTGAGTGGTAGAACTCAGATAATAACTTGATGTAATACAGCCTCTCACTTTCCTTGATAAAATATACAGAAATATTTTTCTCAATTAGTTTCTGATATTTGCGCGTTCAACCAAATAAACTCTTCAGCTTTATAATGTTAGTTTAGATTTTGAGATTTAGCCCACAACCATCCCAACTGTCACAACGAGGATAGCGGTTTTTTTAATATAAGAAGTTTCTTATATCATTATTGACTATATTATTTTATAATTGCTTGTCATTTGCAAATGCGATTTTCTCTGTATTTACAGCTAAGTGCTCGGCGAATGTGATTTACATTTAAAAATATATATAAAAAATATTTTAATAACTAGCCTGGCTTTGCGAAATTTCGTGTTTTATTTTGTCACGAAAAATTTTTGATTGGCGTATTTTAATAATAACAAATTAACTTAAAAATATCTTTTATTTCTTGGTTTTTATTTTAAAAGTGATATTTATTTCTATTACCTAATAGGTATATAAAAAGCTAATATATTTTAAGGTTGACTTTTTTTATTAATTAACTATTTTTTTTATTTTATATTAAATATGTATAATATGTATATTGTATATAATAACATGCTCGTATTATATATATGCCTGGTGGCAGTATTACCTTTTTTTTGTTGTTTAGAGTAAGATTTAAATCCATAAACATTACATTCTATCACATAAATTGGTCTTAATATAGGTAGGTATTCATATATTTAAAAAAAATGTTAGCTATTAAGGCCGTTGTGGTGTAGGGGCACAAGAGTGTGATGTGTAACGCGACAGGTGCCCCTTCGATCCACGCTCGAATGAATGAATTATTATTTATTAATATTTTCATTTCTTCGTTCTGGCATCAAGGCAAAAGTCCATCGTTGAATTCCACCACTCAACACTTGTTTTACACAATGCTTTGAAAAATTGGACAACGGAGTGTCTTCACGCTTCACTCTTTCCGCCTACTATGATAAATGCGGGACACAGCGTGAAACTGATTTAATTTTTTAGTATCGGTATTTATATAAAAAAATATATACATATTTAAATACCTCTGTTTATTCCGTTTCTGACCACTTTGTGTTCAGTTTCGATAAGGTTTTTGTCATATGACTACTATTTTTAACGTACTGTATACTGTAAGTATACGGTCAGAGACTCATTTAAATATATAGTGCCGGCCCGTAGTGCGTCCGTTTTCCATATAAAACACTAGCTTGTAAAAAAAATATAAAACATATTGTATACTGTATACATATTATTGTTTAAAGTAACGTGGCTCGAATAACACGGATTTCCGATATTAATTATCCTACAAATAACATAAATGTGAAAGATTGTAAGTATGGATGTTTGTTCCAATTTAACGCATAAACTAATAAATAGATAGATAGATATTAGATGAAACTTTACATTGATATTATATTAGCACATAAGCTATAACTTATGTAGAAATTTTGCGTAGTTTCATTTATAAATGAACAATATTTTTAAGCTGGCGAAGCCACGTGTGGGTCGTTACTTATTAAACACTTGTTTAAATTAATTTTAATTAATTAAGTTAAAGAAAGTTCTGCGTAAAAAATGTAAACATAAACACGGTTATTAGATACCTGATAAGTATATAAAAATGATAAAAATCCATTTAGTTTTTTTGAGGCCAGTCGTCGTGCATGGGCACTTGTACCACTGTAAACGGAATGACTTCACACTAGCTTGGGAAGCTAGTGTTAAGTCACTCCGTCTGCCTACACTAAACTTATAAAACTTTATACATTTACAACTAATTGATATTAAAACAAAAAGAAAATAAATCCAAACAGAAAATTAAATAGTATTCACAGAACGTACCCATCACGAAGACTTACACGACTACGCATCACCGCGTCTAGCAAAGTGGATATTAGCGTAAGCCCTGTGATGTAATAGGATGTGATATCCGACCCTGGACACGTCTCGTTACATTATACCGCAAGCAATTAACTATCCTGGCGACTGACCAGGGCAAAATTGGTAGTGGCCAGGATAATAATAAGGGATGGTTCCTTTACATAACAGACACGTCCCCTTAAGGTTAACTTATGGGTAAATTAATTTCTCTTGTATTGTTTTCAAATTTAATTTCTGGTATTGTTGTTATAGTAGAGCCGTTGTGGCGCAGCGTCTGGCTGCAAACGCGATTTGATAGTTCGATTCCTAATTGAGGGGATGAGTTATTTTCATTTCTTTCTTTTGCCACTAAATAGGCGAAGTCTACAATTCCGCATAAACTGCTATATATGTAACCACCATAGGTACGGCTACGGGATACAGAGTAAAGCTAACTTATTATGAAACAACAAAATTAAATAAGTAAAATATAATACAATATAATTATAGTAATGAAATCGGTCCTAAATAAAAAAAAAATCAAATCAAATCAGCTTCACGCTGTTTACTGCACACAACAGGGTAGGCAGAGGGAACCTAGTTTTAAGACACTCCGTTCCCCACTTTCTGCCG